>CAJVPP010000188.1:0-41503 GCA_910592005.1 Funneliformis mosseae | reverse complement strand
ACAACAAACAAATACTTTGATTAACGTGCTATCTATTATTTTTTGTCTACTATTTGTTATTTTACTATTATCATAATGTTGATACATATTTGTTTGTTTTGAATCAACTTTTATTCGTTTTTTATTATTTTTTAATATTTCTTCATTATCTAAAATAACTATTTCATTTGCAACTTCCTTTGCAAATATATGTGCTATATTTTCAGGACATTTTTCACAATGAGAAGCTAAATGCTGACGCATTTTTTGTGGTCTACCTTCAGACCATTCATATTGGCAATATATACAAGTAGCTTTATAGCGATCATGAGATATTTCTATTCCTTTAATTACATGTTCCCAAACTGAAGTAAATTTTCTACCACCTCCTTTTTTTTTACTTTTACTATCATTTTTTTCACTAGTATCTTTTGAAGAAAGACTTGATATTTCATTGATATCTGCAAATAGTAAAAAATTTAAAGAATCTTTATTCATGTTTTTTTAAAAGAAAAATAATAATTTAAAGATTATCAAAAAATTTTATCAGATATAAATAATTGATTATCAATCATTTTATCAGATATTATAACCTGTTTATCAATTATTTTATTAGAAATGATAAATTACTGATTATCAATTGCACCATTTTATTTAATATGATTTTAATTGCGACAATTATAACATTTATAACATTTGATGATGCACAACTTATTTTAAGTTGCAATTTAATTATGCCTTATATATTAAATTGCAACTAATTGTATCTTATACTTTAAGTTGCGATTAGTTGCAACTTATATTTTAAGTTATGACAAATTATGCCTTATGCTTTAAGTTGCGACTAATTATACCTTATTTTTTAAGTTATGACATAATTTTAATTATAACAAATTATAACAAATGTTGCAACAAAATTATAAAATTTTACAATTATAACATATTATTAAATTAATTATGGGGACCATCTTTAATGCAAATTTTTTCTTCTTAAGTTTTCTTTAAAATACTTCTAATTATGCTGTAATTTTTTAGTTTCATGGTGGATTTGATGTAAATTAGTTTTATATTAATATTTTTATAGATAGAGATAATTATATATTATTAGAATATGTTATAATTTATAATGTTAGGTAAAAGTTTATTTTGATTAATTGAGTATTATTTATATTTTTGACATAATATAGATTAATTAAAATGTAATTCTAAATCATAGTCAAATTATTAATCAAATCAGTTAATTTTCAGTCATATCAACTTCTCATTTATATCATATAATAGAATATTTACTTTTTTTGATTTTGTAGCATGTCCTATATATAAATATTTTAAATATTATATAATAATCTTATTTATCATGATTATCTATTTACTATTTTTTTAAATGTTAACAAAAAAAAAATCTATACATTTGCTACATAAAAATAAAAAATTTGTAAAATATAAAAAAGGAATCAAATTTTTCTGATGTTAATCTTATATAAAGCTATAATATTAACAAATTAATAATCACTGTATATTTTAAATAATAAGAAATGCTAATTGAAATTAAAGAATATTAAAAAGTTTTATAATTTATAGTGATTTTAACTTAAAAATATATTTAATCTTTAGATTTAAATACAAAATAAGATATTAAAAGTAATATTTTAAAGGTTAAAGTAGCATTTTTTGTAAAAAGGTTTTTTATTAAAGATTTTCATTAATTAGATGATTAGTTAAGTAATTTTAAAAAATAACATGAATTATATTAATATAAGAAATAAGATAAAGCCTTAAATATATTTTTAATAAAATAATAAAAAAATGACTGTCTTACTTTACAGTAATTTTTTAAATCTTATGATCTTGAAGACATTTAAAATGATAATAAAATTAAACTTTTTGAAAGATAAAGTCTTTTAAAGTTTTAGCATATAGTTTTTTATCTGATCATAAAAAAGAAAATCTAAAATTATTATATTTTATATAATAAAGGCTATAGAAACTGAAAAATGATTCTATCATTTATTTATAAAAATAAAATTTCTTGTATTATAAAAAATTTTAATTATAAAAATCTTCCTTTTTATTAATAAAAAATCTTGAATATAAGTCAGTATTTTTAATGAAATTCTTCTTAAACTCAATAAAAAAATAAAACAAAAAGACATAAAATTGATGATATACTAATATAACTTATTTTAAATAAAACTAAAAAAAAATTAGAAAAATTGGATTATATTAATATAAAATTTTTTTAATAATACTAGATTTCTATTTAACTTATATCTATAAAATTTTATATATATATTACTTTTACTAATACAAATAATTATATTCTACTAAAGAACTTTTCTAAGATAAAGTAACTCTACAATATAAAATTCAAAAAATTAGTAATAAAGTAAAAAATTAAAATAAAAAATATATTTAAATTACTTTTATTATTATAATTTATATTTTAATATTTAATTTTACTTTTATATTGAGAATTAAAAAGTAAAAGATAATATTTTGTTTAATTTTTATATTAGAACTAATATATCTGAGTTTGCTTTTTTAAAAATAAATTATTTAAGCAAAAATATTAAGTTTTATATTTAACAAATTTATTAAATAATTTGATTTTTAATATTTACACAATATATTATTAAGAAAGTAATTAGTTTACTTATAAAAAAAATATATTTTATAAATGTTTTTCTCTAATAATTTTATTAAATAAAAACTAATTATTTAATTTTCAATATAATTATTTTAATTTTAATCTTTAAGCAATTATTCTATTAAACTTATTTATAGTATTATATAATAATATTTTACTAAGTTTTTATAGCTTAATAACTACAAAAAAAAAGCATATTTTATTTTTAATAGCAGAATAAAAATAATTTAAGCAACATTTTGTAAACATTATTATTATATTATTTATTAAATATCATTTATTAGATAAAAACAGATGTAAAGTATAAATTATAAAACAAATTTATAATAAAAATTTATTTAATACAAAGTATAAAATATGATATTTTAGCATAATTAAAGATATAATTAATTATATAAATAGTAATATAAATAATTATACAGATAATAATATAATAATAAAATAATTAGCTATTATTATAGTAAATTCTTTTAGGTTACTTATAAGTGCTAAGTAAAGCAATATTATAAATGGTAAGCAGAAGGTTTATTTTATAATTATTTTAGAAGAATATCAATCAATTAACAGTTTATTTAATAATGATAACAATAAAGTATTACCTTAGTTAGCATTCTATATTATACAAGTATATTAAAAAGATTAAAGTAAACTATTTAATAAAACTACTTATTAGATATACTATCAAATTAAAAAAATATTCTTTATTTATATAAAATAAAATACATAAATTTATTGAAGAAATAAAATAAATAAATATAATATATGAAATAAATATAATAAAATAAATATATAATATAAATGAAATAAAATAAATAAATAAAATATATTGTATAAAATAAATATATTATAAATAATATAAAAGATATATAAGATATATATAATTTTTTAGTAATCAATGTCATCTTTTTGATCATTATTATCTATGTTTTCTTTTATGTAACACTATACTTAGGATACAAAATAAGAATAAAATATTAAAAAAAATAGAAAAATAGAAAAATAGAAAGAAATATAATAAAATTGCAGAAAAAATACACAAAAATACAAAAAATACAAAAATGAAAGATATTTTTAAAAGAAAAATATTAGAGAGATTTCAAAAGGTATTTAAGGAGTAACTATTGAAATTAGTTTTAGATAAACTTTAAAAAAATAAATTTAATGAATTTTTGTAATTAATTATTTATATTTTTAATAAAATTACTTTCTGAATAAAATTAAAATCTATATTTTTGAGAAATCAACAGTTTAAAAATAAGTTTAATAAACTGTAAGGAATAATGTTATTCATTTTAATTTCAAGTAAACTTATTAACTTGTATTTTACTATTTAATATTTTTAAAAATAATATATTTTTCCTTTTAACTTTACTAAGTATTATATTATTAAATATCTATATATACTAAAATAATTAAATACTTTTCTTTAAAAGTATATTATATAACTTTTGAATATATTTACAAAAATATACTAAGTGCATTATTTATATTTTTTAATTATTAAATTATTATTCAATAGTATTAATACATATAAATTAATCTTTTAAGAGATTTTATTAAAAAACTAAATACTATCACTCTTTGTATTATTTATATTATAAATATACTAATTATTTGATTAATAATATCATTCTCATATATAGGTATGCTTATTATTAATATTAGAATTGAATTTATTCTAATTGATAAATTAAATAATTTTAGATAATTAGATAATTAGATATAATTCAATTGTATCTAATTATCTAATTATCTAATTAAATATTTTTTAAAATTTTACTATAACTAATTATCTAATTATCTAATTAAATATTTTTTAAAATTTTACTATATTTAATTGTCTAATTAACAATTACATTTACAATTAAACTTAATCCAATTAAGAATTCAATCAAATTTCTAAATTAAATTTAGAATAATAAAATAATAAAAATATAAAATATATAAAAAAAGATAAAAAGTGAGTTTAAGAAAAACTAAGTTCCTTCAGAAAAATAATTTTTATATTTTTTTTTAAATAAAATTTTAAAATTGTAACTTAATACAATATTGGTATTTGACTGCTAATTTTAACTACTGAATTTATCAAATTAGCTAACAGCTAAAAAATTAGGCTTAATTATAACTAAATATCAAATATATCTTAACAGATCAATATTATACATATATTTATTAATTAATAATTTTGTCATAAATGAAAATTAATAAATAAGATTTATATTTAAGCCTTTTATAAATTATTTATATATTATTTTATACATTTTAATTGGTTAAAATAATAGTTAATAATTGGATTAAATTCAATTGTTTAATTATTTATTTGAACTATTTAAACTATATACAATTGTTTAATTGATTTAATTATTAATTGTTAATACTAATTATTATATTATTATTTACAAAAATGCTAATTTAAATATTTGAAATGTTTAAGGTATTTTCAAAAAATATCAATGCTCTTATAAAAAAAATTGGGTAAACAAGAATTCATTAAAGAAGATACTAAAAAAATGCATGTGAGAATGATTTAAATGAGATGGAAAATAATATTATAAAGTAGAAAATTTGTTAATTGTAAAAATTTTATATATTTATACATTTTGAAATATATTATTTTATTATTACATTATTATGATCACACGCCAATTAGTTAATATGATAGGCTTTTTATATCACGTGATTTAATTTCAAAAATCACGATTTCGATTGGTTGTTCAATGCATCGCCTCCTTACTAAATTTGGGAGTAGAATCATAATACCTGTAATGATGCCATTCTGGGGCAATACATAATTAAATTTGTGCTTGCGAATATTTCTTTAACAACGAATGTGACTTTGTATTTTAAACAAACAATAATTTACCTTTTCCTATAGAAGAAGGAGAAGAAGGGCACTTTGTTGTCGATCAGTATGACAGCAAACTGTACTTATTAATTAGGAAATAAGTTCATGAACTTTATAAAGCCATTTTGGGGGTGTATTACGCTTTTGGATTTATAAATAAAGACGTTTTTATTTTATTTTTTTTTTTAAAAAAAAAATTCTTTTGAAGAAAACAAAGATGGAAAATCATGATTATCAAGCTCCGGGACCTAATGATTTGAGATCACCTTGTCCTGCGTTAAATGCGCTCGCTAATCACGGATATCTGTAAGCTTTTATTCCAATTATTAAAAAAAAAAAAAAAAAAAAAAAAAAAAAGAAAACTTTTCAAATTTCTCAAATATTTAATTATCCGTCCGTTTATAGACCTCGTGATGGAAAAAATATTACAGCCGGTCAAATGGTTGCAGCAACTCACAAACAATTGAATCTTGGTAAAACCGTAGGGTACTTCTTAGCTTACGGAGCTATATTTAAAATAGGCAAAATCAAAATGTAAGTAAATCAAAATTTTTCATTTTTTTTTTTTTATTAATAAATGTTCTTTTTAAAAATCAAAAACTTGTAATAATGATGATAATTCTTTTTTGTTTTAATAAAGTACCCTTGACGATTTACATACTAATCCAATAAATCATTCAATGTCATTAACACGTACCGATGTCGAGTTAAATGAAGATTTTAGAAAAGTTTCACCGGCATTAATTGATTCATTAATTTCAGAGAAAGACGATACTAATAAATTAACAAAGTATAGTTTTGCAAGGCAATTTATCAAAAGACGCGATCAATCTCTTAAAGACAATCCCGAATTTCATGGACTATCTCGTTCGCAAAAAATTCAAGTATTTGGTGAATATTCTTTAACATTAAATTGTTTGACCGGAAGTGCAAATGAAATGGGTGTGGAAATTGATGTAAATACTTTGAAGGGTTTTTATCAATTTGAGAGATTCCCTGAAAATTGGAAAAAATCCGAAAAAACGATTAGTTTTCGTCAATTCGCTAAAATTATTAAAGAAACTAAGAAAATCCAAGAAAATTTAGAAAAAATTAAAAAGTAAATAAGTAATGAACTAGTAACATGAGTGAATGGTGACAAAGGTTTAGAAATTTGATAGACGATAATTTTTTTTATAATTTAATATATTTTAAATAGAATTTATTATTATAAATAAACAGGTTTCTTTTGTATCCGTAAAGTTGTAAAGTTCGCTTAGAACTCTCAAATAGAGATTTGAATATCGCGAGATTGTTTGCCAATTTAAATTATAACGCCCAAAATTCAATCATAACATGTCACATGAAGTTTTCTAACGTGTTTAACTTCCCACGTACTCATTAAGTAAACTTTATAAATTCTGAACCAAATAATCGCGATGATTTCATTACATTATTATTAATTCATATAAATTTTATCTCTATTACTAAAACACAAAACTATATACAAAACTTTTTTGTGTATCTATTTATACAAGGGAATGTAAAGAAGTAGGAAAAAAATAAAGCAGCAGAAAACACTAAATTTATAAATAAAAATTTTCCATAAATCAAAGACTCCTTTGAGCAATTTTTTTATTCTCTTTTAATTTCAATGATAGAAGAAGTAAACGTTTCCCAATGATCCTTCTTTGTGGGATTTCCAAAAGGCCTCAAAGCAGCCAAAAACAATCTATATCTGCCATCCGGTAGTTCGACACCTTTTTCTCCATTTGATTTATCTATTGTGCCATCAAATTGTAAGGTTAAGATATTATTACTATCAGAATTATCGTTTCTTTGTTGAAATTGTATGATTCCATTATTTGTTATTTTGCCTAAAGAATTTGGTACCAATAATTTCGTTGTATCTTCATCAAATGCTCTTGATTTTAGTTCATTATTTCTTAATTTATATGCTTTGATCGATCTTTTCGCAAGAGGCGTTTCAGTTGGTACATTGATTGGAGTCGTGGTAACAGTTGTTGTTATTGTAACGATTCCTCCGTCATCTTCATCAGGTGTAGTAGTTGGCTGTTCTGTCGGTTGAGTTTCGGTTGGCTTTTCTGTCGGTTGAGCATCGGTTGGCTGTTCTGTCGGTTGAGTTTCAGTTGGCTTTTCTGTCGTTTGAGTTCCGGTTGGCTTTTCTGTCGTTTGAGTTTTAGTTGGCTTTTCTTTCGTTTGAGTTCCGGTTGGCTTTTCTGTCGTTTGAGTTCCGGTTGGTTTTTCTGTCGTTTGAGTTCCGGTTGGTTTTTCTGTCGGTTGAGTTCCGGTTGGTTTTTCTGTCGGTTGAGTTCCGGTTGGTTTTTCTGTCGTTTGAGTTTTAGTTGGCTTTTCTTTCGTTTGAGTTTTAGTTGGCTTTTCTGTCGTTTGAGTTTTAGTTGGCTGTTTTGTCGGTTGAGTTTCAGTTGGAGCTTTAGTGGGTTCAGCAGGTTCTTTTACATCATCATCAGATTCAGCAGGTATGACGTCAACTGTTAAAATCTTCGTTCCTTGAGCAAAACGGACACCAAAAAGTGCAATGTCATCACCTTTCATAGTTACAGTTAAAACGTCTTCGGGGAGAAAGAACTTTTGATCATTTATACCAGACTGAAGAAAAGGAGCACCAGATTGATTATCCACTATTGGTAAAGTATCTAAACAACCTTTCATACCCATATAAGAAACGTAAAATTCTTTTTTCGTGAAGGTATCTTTAACAACAATATAGCCAGAATAAAGTGAATGGTCTAAATCACTTAAATCTTTAGGTGGGGTAAAACTCAAATTAATACTTTGAGATTCACCGGGACGTAAACGAATTGACGATTTTGAAAATTTAACTTTAGCAAATGAATTTGTTGCAAAAGGTGTATCTATTGGAACTAAGTTCACACCATCAAATCCAGTAATTGATTGAGCAGGTAAATGATCAAAAGTAAATTTGGTTGTTTCTTGACCAACATTTGTTAAAGTGAGAGATCTTTTCTTTCCATTAAAATGAGCTGAATCATTAAGCGCAAGTTTAGCAGGAGAAATTATAACCGTTGAAGTTAACGCGTCAACTAAATTAATTAATCCAGCGCCTTGTTGAAGTATGGTTGTTGCTATGATGGAAGTTTTATTTCCTTCTACTTCTGTTTCAGAATTTTTAATAAAAAGCGGTTTAGCATTATTTTGAAGGATATCACGAGCAAGGGTTGAATTTGATTTTCCTTTATTTTGCATGACTAATGCTAAAATACCGGTAACGAAAGGTGTTGAAATGCTTGTTCCGGATAAAGTTTGAAATGATCCAAGAGAAACTGGGAATGTACTAAAAACGTTACTTCCGGGTGCCGCAATATCAGGTTTAATATCTAATTCATTTGTGGGTCCATAAGAACTAAACGCGGAAATTTTTAAGGTGTCTAGGTTATCGAACAAGGTACTTTCTCTTGGAAATTTTACTGTAAAATTATCGTCTTTTTTAATTTCATCAATTAATAATATTCCATCTTTACAAGAAATCATTGCAACGGGTATTATGATTCCATTTTGATCAAATTCGGGTGTTGTTATTCCATCAACGTTGTTATAGAGAACGATGGCTGTAGCTCCAGCAGCTTGAGCCACGTTGATTTTTTTTGTTTCTTCACAACCTCCTTTACGAATTAAAGCGACTTTTCCCGTAAGGTCTTCATTAATTGATTCACAAGCATCATCATTTGAGTTTGTAGTATTTGAGGTTGGAATAATTGAAAAGGAATCTTCAAGTTCAATAGCATTTCCATCTTGTGTGAGATATTGAATTTTACGAGTAGAATTAGAACCAGGTTGAATAAAAAATGAATCGATTTGTTCAGAATCAATGGATGCGACAGAAATAACACCGGGGGACGTGGATGGTGACGAAGATTTAAATATTCCTTTATCACCGGAGCTTCCAGCAGCTGCTACAACGAACAACCCATTCTCTGTTAATTTTTCAGCGACGAGACTTTCAGGACCTCCAAACCAAGCATTATCACCTGATACAAGTGAAAGATTAATAATATCCATTCCATCTTCAAAAGCTTTTTCCATCGCCTTAATAACAAGTTCACTCGTGGTTTCTCCGTTACATCCGAAAATTCTATATGCTCCAAGTGTAACTTTAGGAGCAATGCCAGTTACGTTGTTTGCCGAATCTTCACCAGCGATAATACCAGCTGCATGTGTACCGTGACCAACACATTCATCTAAAGGATCATCGTCAGGTTTCGGAACATTCGTTCCATTAAAGTCATCTCCAACGAAATCGTAACCAAATTGTACTTTACAACCGTCCTTTTTAAAACATCCTCCAAGAGCTGGATGCTTATAATCTATACCTGTATCTATAATGCCAACTTTAATTCCTGATCCATCAATTCCAAATTGTTCGCGAGCTTCAACGACGCCAATACTGCTGTGTAAAATTGAAGAATTTGATTTATTCTCTACCACCTTGAATTTGGATCGTTGAATTTTTGTCTATAAATTAGGAAACATAATGTGTAAGTAAAATTTCTTCGAAATGCTGCGTCACTGCGTCACGTTTACTTACCACGGGCCAAACACGTTTAACACCTTTTAATTTTTTGAGTTTATTGAGATCTTTCTCGTCATCAAGTTTAATGGAAGCTCCATTAAATACCTTTGGATTAAAAGTTTCTCTGATTTTATGATTTATACCTTCACCTTGAATTGTTCTTGCAAATGAAGCAACAAAATCTTGGTCTTTTTCTTGATCATTAGAATTATCAAATTCTATTATATAAGAATTTGAAATTGTGTTGGAAGATCTTTGTAAAGTAATTTCTGATATGGAAAATTCTTCTATCGGTGCAGAAATGATTATTCGAGTTGATATTAAATAACCCAAGACTGAAAATAGTAGTTTGCTTGAAGCTCTCATGCTTATACTTTAATGATGAAATTAATTATTAAAATATGTAATAAATTAGTTTATGATAGATGAAAAATCGCTCCAGGCGTATTTTTTACTTCGAAATGATGATGGGGGGGTATTGGAGGAAAAGAAATAAAAATCAAGAAAGAATAAAAACAAATTTATCTTTCTTTTTTTTTTTTCGTCAAAAAGACCAATATATGATTTTAAAATACCAAGTATACTTTTTATCTCGAAAGAGATCTTTTTTTTTTTTTTAAAAAAAATATATTGGTCTTTTTTCCTCCAGGGAATAAAAGAAAGAGTGTGTTTTCGCTTTAGGTGTTAGAGTGGTGGAAAACCAAACCAAGGAACAATCGGTTTACTGACATATTTATAGAGATTTCATTTACAATCATTCTTGAAATTAATATTTCTCCTTTATGAACGTCTTTGTACATTTTTTCTCTTTATTTATTTTTAGCCAATCTTTTTGTGCTACATGCTTTGTATTCAACACTTTGTAAATTGGTATTATTGTTTGATTCAAATGTCTTGTTGCCACTTTTCGGTAAATCGAGAGCAATTTGAAGTACAAATCATCAATTTGAATCTTGCATCATGTAACATCACTTCATTACCAGATAAGGACATTTAACTAATTAAATTCTAGTTGACAAACCTGTTAATTATTAACCTTCGAGAAATATGATACGAGTTTCACCCATTTATCACAAAGAAATGACGTTACACCAATTGTGTTATTTTACCAGGAATATGACATATTTTCTCGATTTAATTCAATTAGTTGACAAATTGTTTTACTTGTAAGTCTTGTTGTCTTTAGCTAGCGTTTTTGTTCTTTTATCTGTTAAGGTAACTTTATAAATGCTTTCTCATTTCACTTCATCTTTTGGTTAGTTCATACTTTATTTCCAACCATTATTGATTTATTTAATCGTTCAATGAAAAAAAATTTTTTTTTTTTAAAACAAAAATTATAACCTTTGTACAATTTTTTCATTTAATTACCTTGTAGATTTCTGCTCTTCAGGCATGAATAATGATTTAGATGTATTTTATCTCTCAAATATGTCAGAAATCTGCGAAATGTTACGGGTTTTATTATAAAACATAAAATAGAGGTTGAAAGTATTGATATGTTGAACGACTTGAAAAAAAAAAGAAAAATATTTTAAAAAAAAAATATATATATATAATATATTTGATGAATAGTAGTAATAAATAAACCTTTGAACGACATAAAAAAAAGAATTGTATTTTTATTTTTTTATATCCATAAAAAACTATATGATTTATTTACAAATTCTAGAGATCAACTTTAGAATAGCATTTTTTTTCTTTGGTAGCTCTCGGTATTCATACTGAAACTTCAACAGATTTCTCTTATGTATGGAAAACATCTCGCGACATACGTTGCCACCTATTTATGAAAGTTTAGACGAAAACCATTCACAAGTCTTTTAAAAATGAATGTCTGAGTTTAGGTTTCCAAAGTGCCATTTGAACCCAATGCATAAACGATTAAAAAGATGATGAGAACAAACATTAATGTTTTCTAATTCAGTACATTTACATTCGTCATGAATGAGTTTCTTTCAAATAATTCTCTGCAAAAATTCATGCTCGAAGTAGCAATACTTATATAACTTGTTGGAAGACATCGAAACTATTGAAAGTTTTAAAATGGTGGAAAAGAAAAATATTGATTGGTTGCTAATTTTTTTTTCGACTTGAATTCGATTTTATTAAACATTGATATTTTTTTTACAAACAATTAAATTATAATAAATATAAAGTTTTATCACAATTTCAAAATTTATATAAATCGAAACTTTTTTCATTAATTCTAATTATTTGATCTACGATAATTTTTCTCTTCGTATGCTCCTTTGTCAACAATTCACGTAACGATTAAATTCAACTTTGGATTCTGAAGGTATTATTAAGGTCATCTCTTTGTAGAAAAGATTTCTTTTGTTTATCCCAATCCCAACCATTTTTTTGAATGGGTATAATGTAAACAAGAAACATCATTCATTTTATGATGGTTTTGGCGTTGATGCTTATTAATGTCTTTGGAAAAATCCAACATCCACGTCATATTTGATAATGTTGCAAATATTTTTGAATGATCCATCTATCAACATCAATTAAAAAAAAACTGTTAAATTATCCTGAAATATTTCTTTAAATAATAAAATAAAAAAAAAAGAATTACCTGTAATGAATAAACAGGAGAACGATTATTTCCAAGATAAAGTGACCAGCCATCATTATTTCTTGCGCCTTTCTTTACTCCTTGGTGAATATTATAATGATTTTTATTATAACGTAAATCAAAAATTCTAATTATACCATTCCTTGAAGCACCAGCTGCAATCCTATAAGCATCGTAATCCACAGAAAACACTACGAAAAGTCAAATCAAATCAAGTTAATTTCCGCAAATATAATCCCTTTTCCTTTCCCAAAAAAGAATCGTTTAACACACCTGGATGATAATCGTAAGGATCTCTATAAGAAGCAACGCATTGCATGGTTCTAACATCAAATAATCTACAAACACCATCATAACATCCGGTTACAAAAGTGTTTGGTAAATTTTGATTTGAAGCCAAATCATAAACGGTACTTTGATGCCCCTTTATTTCCGTAGATTTGACCAGTTCATTTGGTGTAACGTAATATAACGTAAGATGTTCTTTACTTCTATTCCCAACGCCAATTAAATTATTATTTGAGGACAATCCACGAATAACCCTCGGTCTACCAGGTAATTGAATTTCAAGTTGACTTTGGGTGGTTTCGGTGTTCCATATTCTCAGTGTTTCATCAAAACTTATTGAATATAAATTTAATGGATCATTTGTAAACATATAAATCGATTGTACTGATTTCTTATGTCCTTTAAATGTCTTTTTTGGTGTTAAATTATATGGTCGACTATAATAATCTTGTCGATAATTAATATTATTTCTTAATTTCTTCAAATTCCACTTTTTGATGGTAGAATCCACGGAACTTGTATATATTTCATCATTCCTTCCGCTTATTAAAATATCGGTAACGTCGTTATTATGTGCCATGAACCTCTTTTTCCTATGATTAAAATCCGCATAAGAATATTTATTAAAGTAATATATCTCTATGAAATTTTCTACGCAGCATAGTAACTTTTCTTTATCAAATTTCAATTTTGGAATTAAGGATTGACCATGATATTTTGTTACAACTGTTGAAGAAAATTTCTTCTTCTTCCAATTCTGTTGTGTAATATATCCGAACGAAACCTTCTGCTGCCAATTATCAGATGAAAGGGACGAGGAATGTCGTTTCTCTATGGTGGGATCGGATAATATTATGTTCCATTTTTGATTGGTAAAATATAATTTAAATCCGTATTCCTTTATTAATTTATTATATGATTTATTAACTAATCGTAATTGTACTATTTCTTGTATTGTTAATAAGTTAAGGATATTAACTATTAAATCAAAAGGAAAATTAAAAATCATCTAGGAAAACGTGAAAATCGGAAAATCAATAAAAATAAAAAAAAAAACCACCAACCACCATATATATATGAAATATATATGCGGATTTGTCATCCAAGGTTGTGTGACCAATGTTTTTTGACTTACTGTAAATGTTAAAAAATTTTTAATATTTTGCCATTCAATTAGATATTATAAAAATTTAAACCGAATGTGATTAATTCAAAATTATAAACTTTATCAATTACTATCTAAAAGATGATTGTATATAGAGAGAAATTTTACAATTTTGATATTAGTTTTAAAAATGTAGTATAAAAATATATCCACTTTTTTTTATTATATTATATATATTAGTAAAAGTCAAGTTTAATTTTTTTATTAATATAATTATTACTATTTAAGTTTTATAATAATTTATATTAAATTAGAATTAAAAAAGGCATAAATCTTTAAATCAATTAGAATTATAAAATACAATAAATAATCAATAAACTTAACTGATTTAAATAGTATTATAGAATGAAGATTAAAAACTTATTTTTATATAAATTAATTTAATTATATTTTTAATATTAATATTAATAAAAAAAAAAAATAAAACTTATTAATTAATAAAATTTAAAATTTTTAATATTTAAGCTTTATTTAATTAAATTATTTTAGTTTAGATTATATTGCAATTAAATCATTTTTATATATATCTCTTTATTAAATAAATTTTTGCTAATCAATAAAAACTTCTAATTTATATATGAAATCTTTTCAATAAAAAAAAACCTATTAGAAAAATAAATTTAAATTAAATATATTTTAATTTAAAAATTATATAATAATATAAAGTAAAATTAATTTTTTAACATTTCATTCTTTTTTATAATAAAAATACTATATATTTATTAATTAATAATTTAAATTCAACAATTAAAAATAATAATATTAAAAAGTTAATCTTATAATTAAAAATAAAAAATTTAAATATAAAAATTTTAAAAAATAATAAATCAATGATAAATACTTTAAAAGAAGAATTGATTGTATAAATTAATATAATAAATATAAATTAAAATTCTAATTATTAATAATAAAATTTTTATATTACGTATTTGTTATTTTTATTATAATAAATTAAGATTAATAAATATTATTACAATTAGTTCTTTAAATTAAAATTATAAATGATTAAATATAATGAAGTTTAATTTATAATTAACTTAAAAAAGTATTAATAATTGATAGTTTTAATTAATAAATAAGTATTATCTCATAAAAATATATATAAATATATGATATTTTTATAATTTGTCATTTATATTATTTAGATCATTTATATCATTTCTGTGTAATAATATATAAAGGGATAATATAATTTATTTATTTTAATAAAATATTTAAGCAATTCTAATTATCTTAAATATTTACTAGTAAAATAAATTTTTTTTACTAAATTTTATTTTACCTTTAAAAATAATTGTAAAATAAATAATAATCTTTAATTTTAAAATTTTGATTAAATTTTAAGTTTATAATTAGAAATTAGAAATTAATTAAAATTATTTAAATTTTTTAAATATTTTTATTTAAGTAAATATAAAAAATAACAAAAAATTGAATTTATTAATTTTATTAATTTTATTAAATAATAATAATAATAATAATAATAATAATATATTCTATACCTTATGATCAATTATAATAACTATTTTCATTTAAATCTTGCAATTTATTCATGATTTTTTAGATTTTATAACTTCATTATAATTTATTATAATACTTTTATATTTATTAAATAACTATTAAACTTTTTAATTTAAATTAAAAAAATAATTTTATTATTATTATTAATAGTCAAATAATTTCTTTAATAATTTTGATATAAAATTATAATTTTTTCTTGAAATTAAGATCCTATTTTATCACAACTCAATGATTCTATAATTAATAATAAATCTTTATAAATGATAATTCTATTTTTTTTTTTTTTTATAGTATTTATACTCATTCATAAAATGGATCCATTCTTATTATACTATTAATTAAAAAGAAAAAACACAGTCGGCCCCCTATATAGTCACGCCCCTCGGGACCGAAAAAAATGACGTGAATATAAAAATACTACAATTTAAAATTTAAATAATGATAAATTATAGACTTCTAGCATATCACAATGTTAGAGTTAAAACTAAGGTTTAAAACAAAACCTTAAAACTGACATTAGTTATTGGTAAGGGTAATATATATATTTTGAGTTGTGCACGCGCTCCTTATTCTATACTATATACTGTATAATATATATACCACGCGACAGTACGTATATCTTATTTTTTTGGATGTACAGATACAACACATGATGCTGAATATTAAGAAAAGTTGTTTCAAATTTCGATCCAACTTTGAATGAAATATAGGAAAAGGACAAGAAGCCATTACATTCGTTAGTATTTTGCCGGAAAATGCCTTATGGAAAAACCCAGAATTTATTTGTCAATGTCACATTCGGAACGAATTCAGGACATTATCCAAACATTACACCACTTTCGCATCTTTGGTTTCGTTTTCCGAATAATTTTGGTATCATTCGTGTTCCCCGGAAATCTATTTTGATTAATCCGGTCACACGATCGGTCCTACAATGAGATGGTAGTATTCTCAGCCATATGTAAAGATTCGTCGAACCAATTAAAGTTAACGATTATTTAATGAATACCAGCCGTGGCCTTCTCAATCCGACCTAATCTAAGACAAAGTCGCGATTCTCATATGAAAATCAGTAACCAAATATTTACATAAGTGTGTAAATTATTTAAATTATTTTAACTGGGAAATTTTGTCCGATGAGAATTGAAAATTACCGGAAATCAATAATTTCGTCACATTGAAATAGTGGAATCGTATTAAATCTATTTCGTTACTATTTTTAGCTAGCTTTGTTTTTCTTTCAAACTAAATTTTGAGACCAAAATTCCTAGAAAGGTAACAGTTTTTTTTTGATCAACAATAATAAAAGCAAATTTCAGTTATATACCCACAATGCATATACTATACGCTGGAAGATCCCATTTTGCAGTTCGGAAATGCATGAATGTATGATTGTCTAATGGCACTAAAAGGATCGAATGAATCGACAATTCATTCTGTTTTATTATATTGTTTTTTGATGTACAATTCACAGTATTATTTTTATTTTTTATTTTAAAAGTATTTAATTCCGAGATTCAAAAGACTATTTTAGAAAATTAAAATCATTCCTTAATTTTTTTTTTTTTTTTTTTTTTTAAAAAAAAAAAAAAATTAAAATTTTCATTCTGAAACAAACAAACAAAAAAAAAAAAATGTGTTTAATTACGATTTTTTTTTTAAGCATCTATACGATTTATTATTATAATAGGTATTCCAAGAGAGAAAATCCTTTACCTGGACCGCTCCCCTTACCATTGATTGGTAATTTATGTCATTTTAAATTTTTTTGGAAAGGTAATGATAAAAAAATTTCCAATGAATTTATAAAGGAATTAAGTTTTCGATATGGGGATATTTTCGAAACCTACTCCTTCAATGAAAGGATTATTTGGATTAATCGAATCGATTTGGCGGAAAAATTTTTAAATACCGGCGTAACGAACGTCAACCTTACCACATTTAATCAAAAAGAAGGGAATCATGAAAATTTGACATATAATTATTTTCAATTAAAACATAAAAATGAAATTAAGGAATTAAAAATTAATGAAATGGGGATTTATCATAATCATGAATATAGTTCTTGGAAATTTCATAGGAATGCCTTGATCAGGAGTGTCACGTTTCCTAAATTTTTAAAAGGGATCGTAATGGAACTTCAAGAACAATTTAAGGAATTAGAAGATTATTGGAATGATATGGAAATGACCGAATCCGAAATCAAAAATTCAAATGATCAAAATTCACTTTCAAATGAAAAAACAAAAGACGACAAAAGAAATGGGGACAAAATTATTGATATATCAAAATGGATGAACAGGTTTACGTTTGACATATTTCTGCAATCAATTACAAGGAAGAAATCATTTTCAATGGCAGATTATTTTAATCAAATTACAAAGGATGAAGAAAAGAGATTAAAGGGAATCAAATGTCATTTAAATGATAGCAATCAATTTATTAATAAATTTAAAAATAGTTTATGGTTATTAGATCAGTTTAATTTTGTATTAATTGGTTTACCCAAGTGGGTTGAAAAATTCTTTCTAGGTAACGTCAAATTTTTCACTTGTTCACCTAAATTGTAAAAAAAGAAAGGATTTCTAATTTAACCTTCTCCTTTACGTTTGGGATCAGTTTATAAGTTATATAACAGAAAATACTTTAAGGATTATTGGTGGCTTTATGAAACGTTATTAAAAATTGTACAAACACGTCGATTCGAAATTTCAAGTTCACCGAAAGAACCAGATTTAAAGGTCGATTTATTAACCTCATTAATTAATTTTGGAACTTCACATCCAACCGACATGAAAAGTGGAAACGAACGCACGTTAACAGATGATGAAATCGTTTTCATCATGAAGAATATAATACATGGAGGAATAGACAAGGCAAGGACCTTCCCACCCCCTTAAAAATTTTTTGATATTTAGTTTTTGCTAACTTATATCCATCATTTAGGTCTCAAATTCATTTAATTATATCATCTATTATATATGTAAATATCCAACAATAAAATACCGCATGATTGAAGAAATCGATTCAATCTTGGGAAATAATCACGATACGTTCACATATTTTATGATAGGTAAATTGTATTTTTGCGAAGCGGTAATTAAAGAAGTATTAAGGATACATTCCGTACACCCATTAATTTCAAGGGTGTTAAATGAAAAAGATAATGTTGGTGGATTTACATGGAACCTTGGTCAAATGTTTTATATCAATCTGCATGCTATACATAATCACAAATACGACTGGAAAAATCCTGACGAGTTTAATCCCGAAAGGTTTTTATATTTAGAAAAGGAAAAAGAATTAAATAAGAAGGAATATCACTTTATCAAGGAAGAACTTGAAAGGAGAATTTTGTTCGCATTTGGTATGGGATTAAGGTCTTGTCCTGCTAAAGATTTGGCCATGATAATGCTTAAAACCATGGTGGTCATGTTTTTGAGAAAGTATGATGTTATTTTGGTGGACCAAGAAGAACTTCAAATTAATTATGAAAATATGTTAAATGTTTGTGAAGAATTAAAAGTCAAAATCAGACCAAGGAATCATAAGTAGCTATTGAATGTATTATAAACAGTATTATCTAGACATGTTTGTCTACAACTAATAATAAAAAAACTTAATAATATATTATAATGAAAACATTTAATAACGATAATGATAATGAAAGTTTTAATCGTATTGTAAGAATATTAAAAACTAAATATGGGATCAAATATATAACATTCTATTGGAGAGGAAAGTGCTTAAATGTTTACCCATTTGAGTCCCATTCGGTAAAGCGCGCGTTCTTTAATTTAAAACAATTATTTGATTACACTATAGTAAGTTTTTTTTTTAAAAAAAATGAATGTTCATTTGAAGTCCAAGAACGGGTAAGCATGGTTACCTAAATTTTTTTTAATTTCGGGATTTATATTTGTATGAACAAAATAATGGTGCATAATTATATATTGTGATTATATTGTTAATTGACCGATATGGTTCTCCTTTTTCATTTAATATATTTTGGACTCAGCTTTACTAATGCTATGACCATCCTTACGGAATTAAATGTTTGAAAATTTAAAACATTGTAAAAAGGAAATGATTGATTAAAATATATGTGAGTTGTAAGATTTTTAAAAGATTTTCAAATTTTGGGTTCAACGGGTAAAATTTTTTCTGGATATGGTTTAACTGGAAAGGTCACTATACCTTTGTTCTTGTTTGTTCACAAATTTTTTTCGTATTACTTCAGATTTCTCTTAGAAGTGGGATTGCATCACATCATAAATAAACAACCTCCTTCCATATGGACACATCCTTTATAATATTTACTTTTTAGATAAATGGATCATTTCACAATTGAGGTTAGGTTGGAGTTATGGGACATAGTAACGTTGATCTTTAGACTTGAAAAAAATATCTTTTTTTTTTTTTGGAATGTTACAAAGAAATAATTCGTGATTTTAAATGGTCATTCCAGGTCACTGCGCCACCACCGACTAATGCAGACAAGTTGTACGACATGTTAAAAAATTACTATTTGTTTGACTAAACCTCATTTTGAAAAAAAAAGATTGCTAACAACGGAGTTTACAATGCGATGCGATGAAACAAGTTTATTGGAAAACTCGCGTTTCACAAAAAATGATAATTATATAAAGTCTTTCCTTTTCACTTATGTTTTTGTTATTTCATCAAGGAAAGCGCATGCTCTCTCTCTCTCTCTCTTTTTTATATATATAAATTTTACGAAATATTTTAAATTTAATAATAATGGCAAATATGTCTTATAATAATCCACCTCAATATCAACAACAAGGATTCCCTCAACAGCAACAAGGATTCCCTCAACAGCAACAAGGATTCCCTCAACAGCAACAGGGATTACCTCAACAGCAACAGGGATTACCTCAACAGCAACGGGGATTACCTCAACAGCAACAGGGATTACCTCAACAGCAAAAGGGATTACCTCCACAGCAACAAGAATTATCTCCACAAGGATATTTTCCACAGCAAGGATTCCCTTCACAACAGCAAGGATTCCCTCAACAACAGCAAATGTTTGTCCCCAAACAGCAGGGTATTCCCCCAGAACAACAAGGTGTATATGTTCAAGGTGGTATTCCTCCACAATTTCCACCTCAACAGCCCATAATGTATGCTGCCACAAACCAAATGAATCCTCAAGTTATGATTACTAAAGAAGCAAGAAGAGAATGGAGATTTGGCTTATTTGATTGCTTTGCAGATTCCTCGTTGTGTAATTATCATAATTTTTTTTTTCCTTTAACATTGAAATATAATTCAATAAATTTAACAAAATTTTAACTTTTCTCTTTCACATTAGGTTTAAAAACGTGGTGTTGTCCTTGCATAACTTACGTAAGTCGATATTATTTAAGCACTTTTTTTAAAATCATACAAATTCAAATTCAAATTCTCATTTCTTTTATAATTTATAGGGAGAAAACAAAGAAAAAATATCAAACAGTCCAGGTTCATGTGCAACTCATGCTTTGATATTTTGTTGTGTTGAATATTGCCTTGGCTTAGGTTGTCTTCTGGGTGCAATGACTCGTAATGAAGCGAGAAATAGGTATCAAATTGAAGTAAGGATACTTTTATTTTTTTTTAAAAAAAGATTCTTCAAGTGGGGAAATAAAAAATAATTTCTTTTTTGTCTCTCTTTTTCTAGGGAACTGGATTGGGAGATTTTTGTACTCATTTTTGCTGCAGTTGTTGCGCTTTGATACAAGAAAATCGGGAAGCTAATTCATTGCCATAAAATATAACAACACATATTTATATCCCAATCAAAAAAAAAGATTAATTCTATTACAATGTTGAATTATAGTTTTATGTAATTTATTATTATTATTATTATTATCGTTTTTATATAATATTTGCTCTCCTTTTTTTTTTATGTAGAACTTTTATTAATTTTTTATATTAAAAGATCTTCCCCCCCCTTTTTTTTTTTAAAAGATACTATATAATAATATAAAATTCATCAATCAAAACGCTCGAAATTCCGGAATTTTATTTGATGCTTATTATAATTAAAATAAAAATGAGGCGTTAAAAAAATCGTTGTACCAGGTGTATCATGATATCGAATGATTTGATCCCATATTTCTGCATATGAAGGTAATCTTTATTGTATTTTTGCAAGTTCATTGTCTGTAGGTTTGTATCGATTTCATTAAAGAAGGAGTCTAACTATATAAATGTTATTAAAAAGTTTATTTGGTAAAAAAATGAAAGCATTTAGATGTTCTTTACAGCTGAAAAGATTAACATTTTACTTACAAAGCGCCCATGTACATGTAATTATATAAACTATATTACCTAAAAAGGTAAGTAACTTAACGATATTGTTATTCGTCACGAAGGTGCAAAATAAAGTGTTTTATCAATATTTTAAGCGTTTTCTTCTAAATTGTTCTGATTAATTTTGAAAATGGAAATGATCTAAATTACTTTAAAAAAGAACAAAATGTTAATAATAAATAAATTTGTGATTTTATTAAAGAAGTTTCAGCTTTGAAGATTTGCTTCTTTACCTTCATCTGTAGGCCTTTGCAGGCATATTTGCCTGCAAAAATTCCGAATTTTTTTGTTGCATTGGAAAACTTAACGGGTAAGATAAACCATTACAAATTATATATTTTTGAATAGCCTAGAATTTGAATTTTATATTCGTAATATGTATTTTTTTTACCCAAATAAGTACAAATAAATTTTTACTATAGCTAAAGTAATTCAATTATTTATAAATTTAAAAATTATAAAATTTTTTCTTTAAGCCTGCAAATTTCTTACAAAATATAAATTTAGCTATTTATATATACCTTAAGAGAAGTTTGTAAATCCATCAAAATTACATACTTTTTATTGTTACTTTTTCAAATTCATTAGTACAATTTTTAAGTTTAATATGTAACAAAAAAATCAATTTTCAACAAAAGTATGAAATTCTTTAAAACATGTTTAGCAACTTTTGTTACAATATAGTGGAACGTTACCAACAATTTAATTGAGGAGGATTCTGTAAAGTTGACCCTTTAATTTTTTTTTGCTGATACTGATATCACAAACAAGCCTCTCTATTATCTCTATATTCCACATAATGATTATTATTAACTAATCTGCATACTGGTAATTTGAATGAACTAGAAACCCAGATTTTTTTAAACCTATTTTTGTTTATATCAATTGAGTTTGCTTATCTATTTTTGCCACTATAAGTTACTCTTTTAAAAGAATTATCATCGTTAATTGAATCTTTAATTAGATCATAAATTAAATCCAGTCTAAAACTTTTGTGATTTTTTGTTATTTCTAATTTTTTATAAATTAAATAAGAATTTATGATAGATGTGTCTAACAACCAGAAAAATAAGAGTGATCAAGTCTGATTAAATAGCTAATTACGTTGAGTAAATTCTGAAAAGATTATATATGAAGTGAGATTTTTAGGTTGAAAGGAATTTGGTAAAGTTAAATCTGAATCATAGTAATTATGTTAAATAGGTGTATATTCTAAAGGAAGTTCTGAAACTTTATCATTATCATTCTTTTTTTGTTTTCTTTTATTAGCATTAGACTTGTTTCTATTATCCTCATCATCATAATTTACCTCATCTAAACAATCTCATTTTCATGTGAACTAACAAATATAATTATCAAAATTTTCTTCAATATTTTTTTCAATTTCTGATATTATGTTAATAAAGATAAAATACTCAACATTGATAATTTCCTGATTTAGATTAAATAATCTACATTGTTGTATCATTCTTAGTAATTTTAATACAAAAATCTGAAATTTAAAGTATATTTTAATGAATATTATCGCCAAAAAATTTGAATTGCTATTGAATTTTCATAAGAAAAAAATTAGATTTTCATAAAGAAAAAATTGGTTTTCATAAGAAAGAATTTGGATTTCATAGAAAAAAAATTGGATTATCATAAGAGGAAATTGATTTTCATAGGAAAAAAGTTGGATTTTCACAAAGAGAGAATTAATTTCATTAGAAAAAATTGAAAAAACTTAGTGGCTTAAGTTTGTACTATTCACAAGTAAATTTACCTACAATTTTGTATTATATTACTTAAATTGTATCAAATTAAAGATTTGCAGGCAAATTTGTCTGCGAGCTATTTGTGATACAAATGATTTGCTTCTTGCATAAAAACGTGAATATATTAAATTCTGTAGCCAAATTTGAATGCATTGTAGATGATAAGTCGTAATGTTATATTTTGATAATTTTTGCTAATTTAATACATTTTCATATAATAATTTAAATCTAAAAAAGTTTACAGGTAAATTTGCCTGCATTACAGACAAAGGGATAAAAAATTTTTTGAATTTTTAGATTAATTAGTAAAAATAAAACATAAATAGGATGTAATGCAATATAATAAATAACAATCTAATCTGTATACTAATACTAACTATTTCTAAATTAAATATATCTTTATATAAGTTTATATATATTATATGAACTTTATTTCATACATCCTGTATTTACTAAGAAATTTTCTTAAAATTAATTTCTATAATTTTATAATTATACTTTAAACTAAAATAGTTTTTATTTTTAGTATAAAATTTAAATTTTATACTTTAACATAAATTGACAAATTACTAATTAAATTGTATTTTAATAATTTTAATAGATGAATTATATTTGACAAATGTAATAATTTATAATAAATATAGAATTAATATAATTAATTTTGATATCATTAAAATTAATTAGTACTAAAATATATAAATTTTAAAAAATTAATTTTAATTTATCAAATTTAAATATATTAAGATAATTAAAATGTGTTATAATAATTAAAAATAATTTTTATTTGTATATAGGTGTATGTATCAAGGCCACATGATATAACTAGCATTAACATTATTTTTTGTTAGTATTAAGAAATTAAGAAATTAATTATGTGACAGATAAGATTTGAAAATAATAAATTTTTATTAAAAAAATCTAAGTTCCTAAAATAAATCGCATTTCACTTACTAACCATCATTTTACTAATAATTATTTAATTAATAATCATTTAGCTAACAGATACATTTTATCGATATACTTGGATTATCAACTATCATTTTACTGATATGGTTATTTTACTGATAGGTTATTTTACTGATAAATAATAAAATTTTAAATATTTTTTATTTTTTATTCAGTAGTTTGAACAAGAAAATTTTATATTTTTTAGTAAAATAACTTATCGATAAAATAATTATGTTAATAAAATAATATTTATTAATTTAAGAGTTGGTAAAATATATCTGTTGGTCAATTAATTAAACTAAACCTCCTGAAATAAATAGTAAAACTAAGACGAAAGAATTTAATCAGTAATAAATATATTTGTTTATAATTTAGATATATATACTCTATATAAACTTAGAAATTTTTTATATTTAATAATAAAAAAGATAATATCTAAAAAATTTTAATTTTAATAAATTATTTATTTATAATAAATATATTTAGTTAAATTAAGTTTAATTTTTAAATATTATTAAGTCTTACTAGTATTTAATATACTAAGTAATAGAAACTGTTAGGAAATTTAGAGTGATAAATATAGAATAATCATAAATGGTTTAATCAATCAGCAAAAAGATATACAATTATGTGCATAATAGACAAATATAGTAAACAAAATCACATTAACTCAAATAACAAGTGAATAGACTGACTGATAAATTTATTAAGTTATATAGTATTTAATAGTCCTTCATTTTCATTCTGAACTAATAAATTTTTAAATTTTTAAAATATATCATTTACTTTTTATTCAATAATAATAAAAGTAAATTTATTTATAATTTACTACTATTTAAGATTATTTAAATTAAAATATAATTAGCAATAAATTACAAATATTTGTACTTGATTTTTAATTTTAAAAATTGTTAATTAATAAATATGATCTGATGCAAAAAGATTGATATATGAAGATCATTACCTGATTTTCTTATGTTATACAAAACTTCACAAACCGAACATATGATTATATAAATTACAGATAAGGTAAGGATGATTCTAAACTTTAAAATAAAAAAAAATTTAACTGCCTTTCTTTTCAAATAGACGACTTAAAATAAGACCAAAACTACTTGACTAGTAATGAAAAAAAGATGATCATTCGTATTCATCAATACTTTTTTGATATCTGACAGAGTAAGAAGAAGCATCAAGATTTACCACTACGCAAGGAGGTTGCTACGGCCCTTAGAATTGAAGAGGTAACAGTTGCGCAGGTAATTTTCGAGTACAATAAAGATAAAAATGATAAACAGTTACCGCAAAAAATATATGAAAGACCAAAAAAAAAACTTAATGACAATATTGTTAAAGTTATACGTATCTCTTCTAACCATTCTAACTTGCTATTTTCAACAAATAATTTGCGACAGAAGCTTGAAGAAAATGGCTATACACTTTCAAAATAGCAGTTACTTCGTATACTTCACAAGCTTGAATATTATTTTGGTCAAGATGAATGTCAAAATATATTGCATGAATCTTCTCAAAATATTACATTTCGCGGTCATCATTTACGGTATTATTTTGAAAATTTGCAGAGGCAAAATAATGTTTCTTTTAGACCGGAAGTATTCTTAGATGAATCATATTGCCATTTACATCATAATACAAATTGTACTTGGGTGCCAAATCATGGGTTATGTATTCACCTGAGCATAGACCTCTAATTGTTATTTTTAGTGTGATAATCGTAATACGTAATGGTAATTTCAATAAACTTTTTGGCGAAATTATTCTTAATTCTCTTTTGTTATAAGATCCCTCAATTAAACCACCTTCATCAAGAGGAAGAAAACAGGCTAATGCTGATGCCTAGGATAATATTCCTGATGTTATTCAAAATTCCAATATTGTAGTTGATCAAGTTGATTACTATGGCAATTTTACGGCTGAAATATTTGAAGATCTGTTTGATAAACTTTACGCTAACATTAAAGAATACTATGGATCAGTTGATATTCATATAGATGGTGCTAGGTATCACAAACGTTGAGCTGAACAAGTGCCAACATCAAACTCAAAAAAGGATATGATGACCAAATGGTTATTATCAAATGGTGTTAATATTCCAGAAAATTTCAACAAGGCGGAACTTTATAAATTAATAAAATTACACAAAAATAAGGTTCCTTTTATGTGCGTTCAAATAGCTATAAAATATGACCATAAATTATTTTTTACTCTGCCTTACCATTGCGAACTTCAACCGATTGAAGGAGTTTGATCAACTGTAAAAGGTGAAGTTGCTAGAACTGACCCCATCCTAATCTTTTAGCTATTAGAGATAAATTATTGCATACTTTTAAAGAAAAGGTTACCTCTAAAGTTATTGTTGGATTTTGGAAAAGGGCACTTAATAAGGTCAAAGAATATAAGGATTTAAATGATGATATGTTATTTGCTGATAGTGATGATGAGGATTTCGAGATTGACGAAATTAATGATTAATAAAATTTTTTGTATTAAACTTAAAACTATAATAAAGCTTATATTAAATTATATCTTAAAACCTAAATTACAAATAAAATTATTTAATAATTTACATTAAATTTTAAAAAAAAAAAAGTTTTATTATAAACATATTGGTGTATCAATCTTTTGCATCGGACCATAATATTTTATAATAAAACTTTATAATTTTAAATAATCAAAAATAAAATATTTATACCATTTGTTAGAATTTAAAATTAGAATTATTATATATTATTTAACATTAAATAAATAATATTAAATAAAGATTTTTTATTATTTAAAAAAACGTTATAAATTTAATATTTTAAATTTAATTAATAAAATTAATTAATTAATTTTAGAATTATATTTGATATATAAATTAAAGCTTCAAACTAATACTATTTATTAAATACAATATGAAAATTATCCCATACAAAATTATAAAATCGGAAATGTTTGATAGTTTGATATAATAATATTCTTAATTGGCATATTATAGAATACCATGAACCTTCCCGGTAATTGTTTATATAATAATAAAATCCAATTTAGGTGAAGTATAAAAGTATTACCAATTCAAATTCAAAGATTTATTTTTAATGTAATTTTGAAAGAAATTTACATTATTCAATTTACTCATTTCCTACCTATCAAAATTCCATTACCATCTGTCCGCCTTGTACATTGTAATGAATGTCCACTGTAAAATGTTTTTTACTTTTACTTATTATAATTTCGATAAACTTTATCAACATCATTGTCGGAAATTTTGTTAAAATATGACGTCATGCACGTACCGTATTTATTCCATAACATATTATCTATAATCACAGTGACTTTAATATAAGCAACCCGATTATATTAATATTAATGTTACGAATTCTTCCACTTAACACTACTGATTATCGGTAATTTCAAATTTATGCCTTCCATTAGATTCATTAAATAGATAATGAAAATCAAAATCAATATTCTCTCCGCCAAATTCCACCTTTTCGTTACGCTTCACTTGTTCTTTTGATTCAATTCTACTATCATCTACCTTTGTTGCCTTATATATATCCAAAAATACTTTGTTTTTAAGTTCTTTAGGTAAATATTCTTGGTGAACAGTTCCCTCATATTCTGGATTATATTTATATCCATAATTATATCCAAGTTCCTATAAGATAGAATAATTGAAATAAAACTTGTTGGTATCCAAACCAAAATATAAACATTGCTTACTTTCATTAATCCACTTGGTGCGTTCCTTAAGTGATGTGGTACAGGAAAATTATATTCCTCTTGAATGGTTTTCTTAACCTAGAATTAATGATGATGAATAAAAACACACCGAGCATTTAAAATATACAAATAATATTCATTTTTATATTACCAAACCATATGCTTTGTATGATCGTACACTCTTTTTTGCCTCTGCTAAATATGTTACGCAATGTGCTAGATTAATTTCGCATTCTGGCATGCCAATAAATTGACACGCTTGATACGTTGCCATTGCCTAAAAAAAAAAATTTGTTATTATTAATATTACCTAAAGTGAACAAATTTCTTATAAAGCTTTATAAATTATTACTAAGGGTAATGCACTATTATCAGCGAGTCCAACGTCCTCTGATGCAAATACTACCAGCCTTCTAGCTAATAATCACAATCATAATATTACTATTATCGTATGAATGTTAAATGAAGATAAATCCTTTCTTTACGAACCTATAAATAAAGGATCTTCTCCTCCAATTAGCATTCGTCCAAGCCAATATAAACTTGCTATTTTATAAGTTATAGATATGAAATCAATTGTGATGTAAATAATAAATTAAATCAAAATTGATTAGGAAATTCACCGTTTGCATCACTGCAAAATATTCAAAATATTAAAATTAGTTCGACTATTAAATTCTAAAAAAAATTGGATCGATAAAATTTATTTTACCTTCCACGCATACTTTTATGTAATGCGCTAATTATGTTATAGTGTTCTTCACCATCTCTATCGTAGTTTAGATGAGTTTTTTGGAATACACATTTTATATCGTCTTTGGTAATATTTTCCTCCAGTATCTCCGGTTTCATATTAATGGCAATTTCTAATGAATTAAGTGCAACCCGTGCATCACCATCGCTCATCACCGCCAAATATCTTAACGCTTCTTCAAACACTTGATTATCATCATTTTCAGTCGACAAAGTTGCACTTGATGCTTCAGTTTGAATGCTCTGATGTTTTTGTTTTCGAATTTCGTTCAATGCCCTTTTTAAGATGGCTAGCACTTCGTCTGTCGTTAGTTTGCTCAAAACGACAACCTTACATCGACTGAGAAGTGCTGAATTAATTTTAAAAGAGGGATTTTCTGTTGTGGCACCTATAAGTGTGACACCTCCAGATTCGACGTATGGAACTAAAAATGTAATTAATATAAGTTTAATTTAAATCGCAATTGAACATTATATAATTAAATATATGCTTACGAAATAAATCTTGTTGTGCCTTATTAAATCGATGTCTAAAAATTAACAGGATATTGATTAACCATAGCTACGAATGGCATAACAATATTGTGAATAAAAAAAAAGAGAGAGAGAGAGAAATTACATTTCATCCAAAAAAATTATTGTGCGCCGGCCTGACAATTTTTGCTCATTTTTCGCTTCTTCAAATGCTTTCCTAATTAACAATAAAATTTAACTAAAGATATTTTTTAAATATATTCCAAAATAATACATACCTGATATCAGCAGTAGCTAAAAATATATATATATATATATATATTTAAAAAAAAATGTTCAAGAATTAACAATTGCAAAATTCGAATGAAAATAATTACCGTGTGTAATTCCGGAAAATTCTTTACAGGTAGATTGTGTTAACTTTGCTATTATCTTTGGATAAATGCCAATATTATGATTAGAATTCATAATAAATGATTCAACAATAACAGAAATTTACGATACTTTGTATTCACCTTTGCAAGAGTTGTCTTTCCCACACCGCTTGGTCCCCACATTATCATCGAACTTAAACAAGAAAATTTAGTTTTAATAAGATATCCCCGAGATGATAAAAATTGAAATAATAATACTAACGGTATTTTGTCATTCAAGATCAAACTTTTCAAAAACCCATGTTTGCCAATTAATTCATTTTGTCCTATAAACTCTTCCAAAGTTTTCGGTCGAACTTTAAAGATCGAAAATAGAAGGCAATGATTAATAATAAAATCAAATATTGTTTATTTAAGAGATCAAGATACCTCTTGCCGCCAGTGGTACCACATCAACTTTTGTATTGATAGTCTTGATTTGTTTGCTAGGGCGACTACTAGTTGACAAAGAAGCTGACTGTGCGACATTATTTTTTTCTTGATGAATGGGCAAAGGAGATTGAGCATTTTGTGAAGTACTGCTTGATGATGCTTGTTCGATATCATCTATACTCCTGCGTTTTACCGATTTAGGGGCAAAGAAATCATTCTAAAAAGAAATAAAAGAGATATTTTATTTTTTATTTTTTTGGATACTAAATTAAAATATTATTTCATTACTACCTTTGCCATTAAAGTTAGCTTTTTGGTAGGAGTTTTCTTCGTTGAAGGTTTAGTACTTTCAGCTCCAGGATTCGCAGGTAGTTTACAACCACTGTCTATATGTTCATTAACTTCCGATATGTCAACAGTTTGGTTACACACTGGACATTTCACTTAAAAGTTATAAGCGAACAATAAATCAACCATTTTGAAATGTTAATTTTTTTATATCAATTGGGGTAATTCTAAAGATTATATACCCATAGTACTCGTATCATTATCTTTCGAAGCCATTTTTTCAAAATGTGAGAAAATTTTTAAGATTAGATTGAATCCAAGAGGTTACATATTAACTGAACGTCGTCCCGAATAGGGAAAAATTTTCATCATGTTGCTAGAACACAACCCACATGATTTTTGGCCTGAGTTATGCGATAGTATGTGACACATGTTATGTGAAATTGCTGTTCCGGATCGGACAATTTATCAGGAGATCGTTTTGATCATCTTGAGAGGTCGATCGGGTCCGATCAACTATAAATTAATTCGGTTATTTTTTTGATTAGCTTCTCCTCTTAAATTCTCATTTTTTTTTTTATTTTATTTTTTTTATTATTTATTTTTATTTATTTATTTATTTATTTATTTTTAAAAAAAATCAATGGGAAATACACCATCAACGAATATCAACAATAATAACCAACCCGGATTGAAAGTAACAAGAGAACATCGTAACGGAACATTACCAGAAGCAATTCAAGAAGAACCTACAAAACCTGTTGCAACTGGTCAACCAATCAAGAGTTCGTTTCATGATTTCGGTTCAAATTCTCCTTTCGTCGGTTCACCTTTGCTTTCACATGAAGAGTATAAAAAATTCGATGGAATAGAAGATATATATTATGGAAACAGTCAAGATGGAAGTTTGACTTCAAGTTTTAACGAAATTGACATTTTAACCGGATTGAGTAGTTCATCATCAAAAACTACATCTTCCCGGCGTTCATCTATTGTGACGGGAGAGCCGTCTTACAAGAATTCTAATAAAATAATTCATGATTTCAGTTCTATTGGAGGGTTAGCACCAATGACAAGTGTTAATGCACAAGGTTTATTTTCCTTGGGAGAGAATAAAACATCCCTTTTGGACACTAATGACAGAAACATGCTTTAATTGTCCGTACAATGTTTTAATTCATTTTCCTTTTTTTTTTCAAATTGGATTTTACGTAGACGCAAAAGTAAAAGGAATTCCCACTATTATTACCTGGAGTCAGGGTGGAAATAGCGTATTTGTTACCGGTACTTTTAATGATTGGAAGTATAATGTAAGATTAAATAAAAGGTTCGTGTCTCCTTTATTTTTGATATATATATATATATATATATATATAGATATGAATCATAAGGTTAATTGCATTTATAAAAATCATTGTCGCGCAGCACGAATGACTTTACCACCGTTATCAATTTACCACCTGGAACACATAAACTTAAATTTATCGTAGATGATGAATGGAAGTGTTCTAATGACCTTTCAACAGCGACGGATCCAGATGGAAATTTAGTCAATTATTTAGAAGTTTATGAAGATGATGATTGTAATTCTATAGAAAAAGAAAGCTTAGACTCCGATGGTAATTAAATTTTTTTTTATTAAAAAAATAAACAAATAAAATATTCTAATCAAACTTTCCGATTGTTTAGGATTTCTTTCAAATACACCTCCTGGCGAATATAGTGATGACATCCCTGGATATCTTCTTGCATATGCACACTCTCTTAGCGTATCAGAGAATGGTAAAATCTTTGATGATCCTTTTGAACATCAGGAGTGCATGGCTGAAGATCAGCCACCTACTTTACCACCTCATTTAGAAAAGGTGATATTAAATAGTTCGACCGTATCTAAGGTGGATAATAGTGTACTTCCCGCACCCAATCATGTTGTGTTGAATCATTTATACGCTTGTTCAATACGAGATGGTGTTATAGCCGTGGCCGGAACCACAAGATATCGTAAAAAGGTAAAAGATGATAGACCCCACATTTTGCATTGTTTAATCATTTTATTTAAGAAGACAACCTCTCTTTTTATATTCCAGCATGTTACCACCGTTTATTATAAACCTATTGTTATATAGAAGATAAATACTTTTTTTTTCCACTCAATTTTTTTTTTTTTGCTTTTATGTTTCAAGGCATGTTATTTATTGCCTACATCCACATATCTATACATCTTTAAATATTTTTGATAAATTGTTTTCATCAATTTCTTAAAGTTTCTTTCAAAATAAAACGAATAACCTAAAACTGTTGTCTTAGTAAAGGTTTAAACGGAATTTTTATCAAATCCAAGTTCTTCTAATAACTTATCAACCTTCTCTCTATAATCAATCAGCAACTTTTCGGTGAAGTTCTCATTTGATTTAATGTTATTTCCAAGATTATAGATCTCCTTACTTTCACATGAAATATTCCTACTACAGCAATTATCGTTTACGGTGTTTGTTGTTTCTGACAGGCAACTACATTTATCATTTTGAGAAGTTAAAATAGTTTGAAGATAATCTTTCGTAAAAACTTTTTCAGCTGTCAAATTATAAAGATCATTTTCTAACAATTTTAATCTTTCGAAAGTCGAACGATTTGGTAAGTTTTGGATTTTGAGTTCATCATTATCTTCTTCATTCATCATAGGTGTGTAAAACTCCAATAAGGTACTTAAAAGAACAAATTTAGAAATACATCAGAAAAATGAGAGTGGATATAAATGATATAAATCAATGATTACTCACTTTAACAACCCTCTTAATCTACCAAATTCCATGCCTAAATTTACTCCCTCAACGTATCCGTCATTAAATCCATCTTGAATTGTTACATCCTTTCCTTCTAAAATTCCCTCTTTATATCCAACCTGCATAAAGTTTAGGTGGAAAAAAAATCGAATGAAAAAAAATTAAGATAAAAATTGATGATTTAAATAATATAAATAATACATTTCCAAAATTTTCATTCATGCGTTCCCATTCTTTTAAAGACATTATTCTATCATATTCAGATATTTCTTCATCTGAAGCCCAAACATCATCATCACTTTCGGAAAGCATTTTTTGTCGAATGAGAAATTTATGATGATTATAAAAGGGGTTTTATATGCATTTACAAAAGCTTGTGTAACAAATTTAACTATGTTCGGATAAATTAATCGACGAATTTATTATAATTTATTTATTTATAAAAATATGCACATTTATTTTATACATCGTGATAACAAAACCTTCTCACTAAATCTAATAAATGGTCTGCTGAGTTTTAATTTCAATTACTCCGTTGATTTTATCCATTTTTACACCACCGGTAATTTCATTATTTTGTAATCTCATTAAAGCCTTTTTCACATTCGTTAGATGGATTTCAAGAGGAATATCAACCAAAAGACGTGTTACTGTTTCTTCGCGTAAAAATTCTAATTGATGTTGGAACTTGTCAAGGTATCCCATGATTAAAGCGATTCTTTCAACCGCAACCTTTCTTTGATTATCGAGATTTTTAAGTAACTTTAGATTATTCTTGAAGATTGTTTTTTCTACATTGTTACCACCAAGAATCGACCAAAGTTCGGAAAGCAATTCCGCTTCACTCATTGCTTGTAACAATTCTTCTTGACCGGTAATATCGCGAATGGTATCTTGAATGACATCGAGTTTTTTAAGTCTTTTTTTTTTTTTTTTATTACAATGCATAATCAATAAATATAATTCAAATTTTAGTTATGATAAATCATTAAAATTAAAAAAAAAAAAATTTTCCTTACATGTTCAATGTTTTGTCTGTAGCTTCAATCAGTTTTCGAAGATCATCATCGGTCAATTTCATAAGAATATTATGATGTTTATTCAAATCTCTTTCTTGTCTTGGACTAATAATTTTTCCACTGAAATCTTCAAGAGTCTTCAAAGTATATGAAATATAAGTTATTGTGTTATCCAAAGAAGTTTGAGCTCTAATTTGTAAAGTTTGAAGATCACTATTTGCTTCAAAACTTGTATCTGCAAATTCTTTCAGTTTTTCAGTCAAAAGATTTTTGGATTTTAAATCAGAATATTTAACGATCAACATTAAATCTTTTGTAGCTAATTCGGCTTTTTTAATATCATGAGCCAATGAACCTTCCGAATCAAGTTCTGCCGCCTGTTTTAAAAGCCGTTCTTGTGCTTCAACTTGCGCGTTAACGATAGCAGTAAAATTGGGAATTGGGGATTTACAAAATGAAAAAACCAAATCAGAATAAGGGGTATTGTTACAGATTAAATCTGTAGTTGGAAAATAAAGTGAGCCAAAAATTGCTGAAATAAAATAGAATGAAAGCAATCCAATTATAGACATCAAAACAATTGTAGGTTTTGGAATTGCTTTAACGTTTTCCCAATATTCTAAAAATCATTTCGTAAAAAAAAAATAATAATTCAAGTTTAGCATATATTTAAAATTTTAACGATCGATTAAAATAAATGATCTTGGACTTTTTACGCAGACGCTTCATACAAATTTTTTAAAAAAAAAAGATATATACCTTCTAGTTTAATTAAAGTATGTTGAGAGACATATTTGTCAAGGAGTTTATCTTCATTATGTTGACTTTGTTCAGTGTTTGTCACTTCAAAGTTATTGAATTTTTCGTCAGTAATTTTTTCTTCAATATTTTTTTCGTTTTCTTCAATTTCATGTGTTGCGTTAGTAACTGTCAAATTCTGTGTATCCGAGCTAGAATTCTCTTGAGGTTCAGCGTTAACGTGCATTTTATTTTTCTCCCTTAGAGCAAGAAAAAAAAAGGGTTTAAAATTTTTGATGTTGGGCACAACAATAATAAAGCACAGACGACCTGTTGTGTAACTTGATCTTCAGAAATCCGATTGACAGAGATCTCATGTTTTCTTATCGTATTTTACGATTTCCTTTAAAGTTTACGTTAACATATCAAAAATTCAGTGTTATGTCTTCAGTTGAAGAACAACCAGCAAAAAAGATTCGTTTGAATTCAGGAGGGTCGATCCCATCAAATGATGTAATAAATAATAAAGTCAGTTCAGAAGGAAAGATGACTCGTGAAGGGGATGTTGGAATTACTGAGTTTGTTGATCCAACAATTCCTGGATTTTCTGGTGATATCAAACAAAGGTAACTAATACTTCTATTTATAATTTATCGAATTATCATTTTAATTATTATTAATTGTCTAGATTCTCCGATTTTTTGGTTTATGAAATTGATAATGCCGGGAACATCGTTCATCTTACAGATTTCAATCTTCCAGAAATAAAATCTACAAATATTATCAATTCTCGAGCCATTGAGACACAAAAAGAAGAACCTGTTAAAAAAGTAATCATTAATTTAAATATGATTCTTTTAATGAGGAATATATTATTAAACATTAATTTTGTTAGGAATTATCAGATGAACAAATATTTCAGGAAATGAGAACTTTGCTTGATGAAGAAACTTCATTACAAGTTCAAAATTTACTAAATGGTAAAAATAATTTCGTCGATACAACGGTAAATATTATCTTATTTATCTTTTTTTGAATCATTTTTTAAAATTATTAATTTTTTTTTCAAGGTTGAAAAAGATAAAGAAAAAAGGACAGCTATTCATCGATTCTTTAAGAATTATTTTGGCGATAAATTGAACACAGAGACAAAAGATGGTACAATAAGGATCAGTATGCACACTAACGAGACAAGGAAAGGTTAAGTATAAGGAGTCTTTCTTTATTTTGTTCATTTTTACAAGATGAATTACTTATACATTTATTTACAGACAAAAGAAATAAGCAGCAAAAAAATGACGCTTGGGATGCATTGGGTGGAAGTTTTTGTCAGTTTACTTTATATAAAGAAAATATGGATACTATGGACGCCGTTAACTCTTTGAAAAAGCTCTTAAAGTGTGGCTTTCATCAAACTTTTCAAAGTTAATTTGTTAAATTTTTTTAGATTAATATATATATTTATATTTATTTATTTATTTATTTATTTATTTAGAGTTCATTCAAAAACATTTTCTTATGCTGGTACGAAAGATCGTCGCGCCATAAGCGTACAGAAGATAACCGCAAATAGGATAAAGGCTGAAAGATTGCTTGGAATCAATCGAAAGTCAAGAGGAATGAAATTAGGAAATTTTGAGTATGTTGATTAAATTCATATATCATAATTATTTATTAAATTTTTAAAAGTTTTTTTTTTTTCCTTTTTTTCAATTGATGCATTAGATACGTTAAGGATCCATTGAGACTTGGCGAATTGGGAGGGAATCATTTTGTTATTACATTAAAGTAATTTATAAATAGCTTTTTTCTTTTTGGATTAATGATTACATTATTCAAATTTACGAATCGTTATGAATTATATTCAGAAATATTCAAGCAGGAAACGAAGGAATAATTACAAAAGCCATGGATTCTATGCAATCACGTGGATTTATTAATTATTTTGGTAAGAATCAAATAAATCATGCTTTTAGCAACTCTTAAAATGTATTATTTCTTTAATCTTAATTCAATTTATTAGGCATGCAAAGATTTGGTACTTCATCCATTCCCACATTCCACATTGGTCGTTCACTTTTACAAAATAATTGGGAAGAGGCTATCGATTTGATCATGAAACCACGATCCGGAGGTAATTTTTGTTCTAAAAAGGTCTACTTGATGATTCATTTTTTTAAAAAAAGAAATTTGATTTTCTAATGATATCTTGTTTAGATCGTCAGGATCTTCAAACAGCAAGGCAACATTGGATAGAGAATCATGATGCGAAAAAGGCATTAGAATTGTTTCCCAAAAAATGTATTGCAGAGACTTATATATTAAATTATTTTACAAAAACTGGTCAAATTAAAGATTACGCTGGGGCTTTTGCGACGGTGAGTTAAATTACATTTTCGATTTAATTTCATAAATATGAATTTTGATTAAAGAATTTATCTCTCATTTAGATACCAAGAAATTTACGTCTTATGTATGTACATGCGTATCAATCATATGTCTGGAATAGTATAGTTTCGGAGAGGATACGTATATATGGTTGTGATGCTCCGGTCGTAGGCGATTTGATTATTATAGATGAAGATCCGGGTGCGAATATAAATAGTGATTATATAATAGATGATAGTGTTATTGTTAATACAGATGATAAGAAGGTGATTACAATTATTTATATAAATTTCTTATCAATGTTCAATATATTTTTAACGATACTTTTTAATTAGGAAATTAAGGTGAAAATACTCGCTGAAGAAGATTTAAAGAACTATTCAATATTTGATGTGGTGTTACCTTTACCTGGATATTCTGTCGTTTATCCGAATAACATCATATTTGAGAAATATAAAGAACTAATGTGGAAAGATCGGTTGGATCCACGTGAAATGCGAAGAAGTAACAAGTAAGTTTAATTTTACAAATATTGATTATTAAGCCTTTTAACAATTAACGGTTTATTATTCTATAGGGACTTTTCTTTATCTGGATCATATAGGAAAATCATGGGAAAGCCAAGCGATTTATCATGGTCAGTTTATAAATGGTTATATTAGGTTTTCGTAAGATCTTATATTTTAATTGGTATTCCAATTATAGGAAATTTTTTAAATATGACGATTCAAATTTATCATTGGCCTTAACTGACTTAGATTTGTTGGATGGAAAGCCCGAACCAGAATCATTACCAGGTATTTTACACATTTGTTCTTTATTAATAAATAACACGTTGATTTTAACATATATTTTCATTTTTATACAACATAAATAAATGATTTGAATAATAAGATGGCAAAAATCTTGCATTAAGAATCAACCTTTCTTTAGCAGCTAGTTCATATGCGACTATAGTATTAAGAGAATTAATGAAAACTACAGAGAAGATAGAAGATAAAGAATTAGCATTTACTTAATTATGATGATTTTAAAACGAATAACTTATAGTAATGATCGACATGATTAGTTAAACTTCTTTCACTTTAATAATTTTGTGCAGATCAAATTGTTTCAAATAAAAATTAAAAAAATTTTTTTAAAAAAAATTCGTAATTTAATTTATTTTTTTCATAATGTCAGGTAATTTAATTAAAAAATTTCCCGAGAAACGAATGATTTAGTTTTCTAAATTTTTTATTTATTTCCTGAAAATAGTGTTTGCGGCAGAACGTGCAGTTGCTATTAATGCAGTTTTACAAGCCAGTAAGGTTTGCCAAAAAGTATTCAAACAACTTGTTAATAACGAGACCATAACTAAAAAAGACAAGAGCCCAGTAACAGGTACAAACTTAATATATATATATAAAAATTAATAGAATAAGAAATTAATAGGTGAACTCATTTATATTTATAGTTGCTGACTTTAGTGCACAAGCTGTAGTGAATACAATTTTATATCATTCTTTTCCGAATGATCCAATTATCGGAGAAGAAGATACTAAGGATTTACGCGTTGAATCAGGAAAGGAATTAAGAGCGAAAATTCACTCTTTAACTAATTCTATATTAGATGATCCATTAGATGAAACAACGGTATGATAATACCGCAATACTTATTTTACTGCGATAACCAAAATAACCACTTCTTAAAATTTTTTGTGAAAGTTATTGGATGCTATTGATCGAGGATCTTATCCTGGTGGTTCACAAGGAAGTTCGTAAATGTTTTGGTGATTCTTTTTACTATATCAAATTCTTATATTCTGACCGTAAATATTCTTTTACTTTTTTTTTTTTTTTTTTTTTTTTAAAAAAAAAAAGGAATGTGGACACTTGATCCAATCGACGGCACAAAAGGATTTTTACGTGGCGAACAATTTGCAGTTTGTTTAGCATTACTTGTAGATGGTAAAGTTCAATTAGGTGTTATGGGATGCCCTAATTTACCAGTAGATTCTAAAGTTCCAGAGGGAGAAAAAGGGTGTTTATTTATTGCGGAAAAAGGTCAAGGAGCTTTTCAGGTTATTATTAATATTACATCATTGGTCATTTTATTTAATTTATTCGAGTATTTATACATTTGTTTCGAAAATAGAGGAAATTTTCTTCAACGGAAGAAACGAAAATCCAAATGGCCAATATTTCTTCGGTACTAGAAGCATCATTTTGCGAATCGGTTGAAGCAGCACATTCATCTCATGGGGATGCTGCAAAAATAGCTTCACTACTTGGTATTACTAAACCACCTATTCGTATGGATAGTCAATGCAAATATTGTTCAGTGGCTAGAGGTGATGCTGATATTTATTTACGTTTACCGACTCGAGATGATTACGAAGAGAATATATGGGTAAACTTCATTTTTTTATTTATTCTTTTATTTTTATACGTAAGGTATGATGAATTTACATTTATTAATGAATATCTTTTAATATATACATAATAGGATCATGCGTCCGGAGCTCTTCTAGTTCAAGAAGCTGGTGGTATAGTTTCAGACATTTATTCAAAACCATTAGATTTTTCTTTAGGAAGAACTTTAAAGTCTAACAAAGGTGTTGTAGTTAGTCATTCTAAAATATATTCTCAAGTTATTGAAGTTGTACAACAAGTGCTTTTGAAAAAATAATTCTTCTTTTTTAACATTTGACTTAAAATTGCTACTTTTAAATTATTGGTCTTTTAATTTCTTAATTACTTTGACATTAATTTTAGGAAATTTTTTTTTCTTTTTTCTTTTTTTTTTTTTGTTCCAATAATTAAATCTTTATTCAAATTAATAAATTATGATTTTTATTACATAAAATTCGACTGGTGTTATAAAATTCAAAAAATATACGGGACAAGTGTTTTAAATTGAAGACGTAGATCGGTTGATGCGATATGCCACCGATCATGTTTTAAATCACATAATAAAATTTAGAGGGAAAAAGTATAGACCGGTAAGCTGATTTTTTTTTATTCCATGTGGATTAGTGATTTTTTATTCGAAGAATCAAATTGCGGAAAAGTAAACCCATTTCCCAGAAAATTACGTAAATAAAAATGTAATCGTTTTTGTCATTACCATAATATACTTTCATGATTACTTTGACTCGTTTCATGCAAAAAGTATGTGAATAAAAAAATAAAGTTTATTTTTTTCATGCGAAAAAAAAAATTCACTTTTGAAAAAAAAAATTTCATTGTTTCGTGTAAAAAAATATCCGAATATGAAGAGTCTTAATCACGTACTTTTGCAAAAAAGGTGATTATGACAAATTTGTATTTGTTTCATGCATGAAACAACACGTAAAAGTTTATGCAAAAAAAAGTATGTGATTATGAAAAAAAAATTCACGTCTAAAAAGTATATAAACACGCACGTATCTTTAACGATATAAATCTTTTTCTAGCTTTAACGATAAAAAAAAAAAATTTTCTTCCAGTAACGATAAAAAAAAAAAATCTTTTCTTTCTTCTATAAAAAAAAAAAATAGCAAACTTGAAAAATATGGAAAGAGGTAGAGTTTTTTTTCTCTTTCAAAAATGAGAGTGGAAGTAAAATGTCCTTCCTTCGCTTCCTTCGTGGAAGTCTCCTTCGCTTCCTTTGTGGAAGTCTCCTTCGCTTCCTTTGTGGAAGTCTCCTTCGCTTCCTTCGTGGAAGTCTCCTTCGCTTCCCTCGTGGAAGTCTCCTTCGCTTCCCTCGTGGAAGTCTCCTTCGCTTCCCTCGTGGAAGTCTCCTTCGCTTCCCTCGTGGAAGTCTCCTTCGCTTCCCTCGTGGAAGTCTCCTTCGCTTCCCTCGTGGAAGTCTCCTTCGCTTCCCTCGTGGAAGTCTCCTTCGCTTCCCTCGTGGAAGTCTCCTTCGCTTCCCTCGTGGAAGTCTCCTTCGCTTCCCTCGTG
>CAJVPP010000187.1:0-41563 GCA_910592005.1 Funneliformis mosseae | reverse complement strand
GGCTATATTAAGACCTGGGTAAGTATTATTAAGAGTGTCTGCAATTTCAAAACTTGTTGCACCAGCACGCGAACGAGTGAGCTGACCAAGGTGACGCTGCTTTTTTGGATTTAAAACCTTTGGGCGTCCTGGACGACATCGTTGTTTTAAATTTTTGGTTTTTTTTAACTGTGATGACCACTGATACAGTGTCCTTAATGAGAACTTGGTAATTTTGTGTAGTTCATTTACATTTCGTATTCCATTATTCCACAACAACTTAACTACCTCACGTCGTTCTTTAATAGAAATTTTTTGCGGCATTATTACATTATATCGGTCATGAGGCACTCTTGTATTCAGTTTTTTTATGCATGTTGATCAGTGTAACATAGTAAATAACCAAACAAAAATTTGGTTTGTGTTGTCCAATCAGATGTAATATAAATCATTGTTTTAATCACATGATCGCGACTGCCATTTTTTTCCACCACTACTGTATTTGTCATTGATTGCAACTAGTTGAATACCATCTTTAGCTCAGACTGTCAAAATCGTCCTGAGAATTGAATTCAGACATCTTAAATACTAGTTAAATCATAGACATTACAATGTTTTAGCTAGAAATCACCTATTATTAAAGAAGATCCCCTTACAGATAATGCAATACTTGCTTATTATAGGCCAATTCTCTAAACATAAGTTCTAAACTTAATTAGTTTTATGTATAATATAATCACTTGCATAACCATATAGATTTATCATATTCTACAAATTTATGATCTTTAACACACATAATTTATACATATTTTATGAAATTCATTTTCAGAATTGAACTGATAAATCCTGTAGTAAATTAATATTGCAATCTGCATTTAAACTAGAATTTATTGCAGTATAACTTACAATAGGATTCCAGACTAACCTATCTAAATTAATTTAGAATAAGTTTAACCATCTAATATAAGGAGTTTAATTATTACTAAATTAAAATTTTGACTAATTCGTATCATATCTATAAAAAAAAAGAAAATAATATAGAACTATAAAAGAATGAAAGTTTAATAAGAGAAAATTAGTATTGATAAAGTATAATTTTTGATCAACTATAATATATTATTAAAGCTTTTAAATTGTTTAATAATTGTATATCTATTAAGCTAAAAGTTTTTTTATTTAAAAAAATATATGATGATAAGTAAAGGAAAAGAGACTAATTTTAATGATTTATTATTAATGAAATAGTAAGTTTTATTAAATAAGAAGAAGAATATAATTCTTTTAATAAAGTTAATAAAGTTAAAGGAGTCAATGATCATTTAAATTCCAAATATTCATAGTGAGTAAATCAGAAAAATCTTGAATTTTAGAGGTTAATATTGTTAATTGTTATGTAAAAAATTTTTTTGTAAAAAATATGATGTCAAATATCTGATGTTTAATACTTTTATAAATCTAAATATGATTGAATATTTCATAGTTAGATGAGTATTTAGAATAATTTTATAATTGATTATAAAGATTTAGATGTTTTATTTTGAGAATTTTAAGTATAAAAAGTAATTTAAATATGAGTTTCATTTTAAACTTACAAATAAATGAGACTTTGAAGAATGTGAATTAGTTATTTTTATTATTATTAAAGATAACATTCATTTTACAGTATTTTTGAAGTTACAGAAAGAGTTAGATATTTTTAAAATCTATTGAACAGAAAAGGTTTTTCATAAAGTATCTCAGTAAAATGAGTATAATGTTATTTTGAAATATAAGTTATAACTATATCTAAGTATTGTATTATTCAAAGTCAGGTTAAAACAATTAGCTTTAATAAAAGCATTAATTATATTATTATAATGATCATCTGTATATACTTTAACCTTATAAAAATTAATTAAAAAGGATTCTATAATCAACTTTAGGACTAAAAATCAAATTGAATAATAAAAAATTTTGAAAATGAGGTTGAGGATTAGAAAATAAGTGAAAAAGTAGTTCATTTTTGAAAAAGATAAAATAACATATTTGTAAGTCTGTAAAAATATCAATAGAGATATTAAGAGAAGTTACGTAAAAGGTAGAAAGTATTACTACTAGTTTTGCTAAAGAAGATAATAGTTGTAAAAGGATAAGAGTAATATTAAAAGAAAGTAATAATTCTGATAAATTAGTCTGCAATCAGATCATATCTATACAGATAAAAAAAGAACCTAAATTGATAAAAACCATTAGTATAAAATAAGAGGTTAATTTATTATAAGAATAGGGATTTTAAGTTATCTAAAATAGCTAGGATATTTATATTAAAAATTAATATAACTAAAGTAAGAAAGTGAGTTAGCCAGAATTATTAATAATCTAATAATTATTAATTATCTTGTAGCTATATAAAGCTATCTTATAAATTATATAGAAAAATAAAGAACAAATTTATTTAACATTTAGAGTAAATAAAGCTTTAATGTCAGCGCAATGATAAAAGAAAAAAATTATAAAATAAGCTTTTTATTTATTTCTCATATTAGAAAGCTTGAAGGTAGAATTAACATCAAATGAGCATTTATTACAAGATGATAAAAACTTTTTCTATATTATATCAGAAGAGGCATTATAATATTAAAAATAAACAATATTATTATCAATTTTGAGAACTTTGCTAATTATAGTAGATTGGAAATCCAAATGTTAATTAATTGCAAAATGTGTGATGCTTTTAATATAGATAAGAGAAATTGAATATATATTATTATGTGAGTATTAATATTGTAAGAGAATAATTCTTATGTTTAGTAATAAAATCACTATTGATTATAATTTAGTAAATTATTTAAGAGCTTTTAGGATATCCAATCTTGCTGAAAAGAATTTAAAGTCAGGTAAAGGTATAAAGTGTAGTATTATCTAAAGTTGTGATTTGATCAAGAAATATGAGTTATTTATTTTTAATTTAATAACAAATTTATAATAATCTACCTTATTATAAATATCACTTAAAAGAATATGCTATCCTAGTATTAGTATATAGCCAATATGTAAGGAATAATCGAACTAGTCATTCATTTTGTTAAAGTATTTTAAAGTGAATTAAAGAAATTATTTCCAATAAATCTTTATTATTGATAAATTTAATAAAGTTAATTACTTTAGCTTGTATTTATGTAAAGTATAAATATGTAATATTATAAAATAGAGATAAATATATAATAATTGCTAAATACTTTTTAATACGTATAAATTTGATTTAAAGAACTTTCTATAGGATTCTATGATCTAATCATAGAATTTGTAATTAAAAAAAGTTAATTATATATGATATAAGATTTTTGATAGTAGAATTGAGTTAAAGACTATTTTAAGTTATTTGCCTTGAGGAATTTTCTTTTAATTATTAAAGTAGTAATAGATATTTCATTTTTATTTATTGTCTAATAAAAGGACTATTTGGAAAAAGGAATATTTAAACACTAAGATAACAGGTAGGTCTATTAGTTTAATCCATTCTTCATTATGGATAAGTCAAAAATAAACAGGTGATACAATAGGTATTAAAGTTAATAAAACTGATTTATTTTAGTTAATAAGTATACTAATAAATTGATAAAGTTGTCAGTAATTATTAGGATTAATTTGAGATCATCTTTAGATTGCTAATCTACAATATAATATTTATAAAAATAAGAACAAATACTTGTATTGATAGAGAACTCATTATATTATTATTAATATTTGGCTACCATTTGGCTAATAAATTATAGCCTAAAGCAGTATTTTAGATACAGTATAGTAAAGGGTCATAATATATACAATGGTTCACAAAAGAAACACAAGTACTATTAGTTATCTTTAAAAGTTTATAACAGGTTAACTATGAGGGCTAAAATTATAATTTTATATTTATTTTAAAGCCTAAATCTTGAAGAATAACCTGATATAAATTTAATATCTAGTTAATAATACCAATTTGTATAATTTAATGATTTACATCAAAATTTCTTACTTAATAAACTTTGAGCATAGAAAATTTTTTTTTGTAGCCTTGCTGCTATAAAACTGATACTAGATTCGGATTCTCCATAATGTGTCAATTTTAACAAGCTAAATTTTATCTTAATCAGACCTATATATCACGAGAAAATTGCCGATCAAAGATTGTCTAGCACTATCCTTTAATTTGTCAGGATCTACAGGTAAATTTGCCTGCATAATTTCTGAATTTCACGTCTCATTTATTTTTTTAGATTTCTTAAATAATTTGATAAATTTTTTATTTTCATATAGCCTACTTTATGAACTTAAGTTTAAATCATTATTTATATTTTTTTATGATTTTAATATTATTATATTATTAATTAAATTTTATAATTTTTCATTTTTTGAATTTTCAAAAAATTTTTTCAATTTACCTTTGACGATTATTTTAAATATTCACCGCAGCTATATACCATATTTTATTGAAATTAAGCATCCCTCAAAAATAAGCACCCCCTCTTATTTTATGTAATTTTATGCAAAAATCGAAAATAAGTACTATTGAAAATAAGCACCTTATACTTTATTAATCTTCATTAAAACATGAATTACAAATATAGTAAAAAAATAATTTCTAATCATCATTCATATTAATAATTTCAAATTCCTCCTCCTCTTTTTCATTTTCAATTTCTTTAAGAAATTCATCTATTTCTTCATAAATAGCATCATCTTCAGATTTATCTAAAGCATTAGATATATCACATTTTTTAAAGGAACAAATAATAATATTATTAGAAATATTTTCTTATATGCGTTTTACCCATTCACAAATATCACTTATCCTTGCACGTCGAAGATTTCCTACTTCTGTATATCTAGCATCACTATTAGACATCTAAAAATGCCATTTTTTGCGAAGATTATTCTTAAATAGTTTATTAATAGCAACATCAAGTGGTTGACATTTGCTAGTTAAATCACCAGAAATTACTATCAAATCAATATTGCTTTTATTAAATTTTTCTTTGACTGATTATTCTAAATGTCCTCTAAAAGAATCATAAACCATCATAGCTGAAAATTTGGATTGGCTATTTGAATTTCTCATACAATTAAGATAATCAATATAATATTTCATCAAGTTAGTATTCATCTATCCACTCTCTTGAAACTATACAATTATACCAGAAGGAGCCTTTTCTTCATGCAGTATTTGCTTTCTCTTAAAAATACAAATTGGTGATAATTTGGTTCCATCTGTAATAAAAAAAAAATTGAAAAATTGAAAAATATATTAAAATCATTAAATTATAAGAATTTTACCTGCAGCACATATCAAAATAACAGTGAACTGGTTATTTTCATTGCCTGTTCTACAGATATGAATAGTTTTTTCTCCTTTCATATTAATAGTAAAATTTCCAATCATGTTAAACCAGACTGGTGTTTCATCCATATTAATTATATTACATAATTCAAAAGATTTTCAGATTCTAAGACGAATAACAAATCGGTAAAATTCTTCCAATCTTTCTTCTAATTATTCAGGAAGTTTTGTGATATTTTAGTACGTCAATGCCTAGATAAATTATACCTTTTCATAAATGCATTTAACCAACCTGTAGTTGCTTTAAACTCTATTGTTAAATCATCATAAAGAACTATCATTTCTGTTCTTTCCAAAATTTCAAACATCAAAATTCTTAAAATTACAAATGTTACAGCCAATCTTTTTTTTCTTTGCTCTAAAACCTAATTATATAATTTCTCTTCAGCTTCAGGATAGAAAGCCTTTTAGCCGGAATCCACTCACATACTTTTATTTTTTATTTCACTTATCTAAGTTTTGCTTGCCTTAATTCAGCGCCCAACCATAATTTAATCAAGTTCAAAATGTCTGCCTGCTGCATTTCTTCTATGTTAAATAACATAAGTAACAACAGTTTTTTTTTGCTCAATAGAATATGAAGCACGTTGACGTTTAATAACTTTTGACATTTTTTAAAAAAAGGTTTTCAGAAAGGTTATTGAATTTAAAGTTCGCGTTAACGCATAATTGAAAAAATCCCTTTAATTAAAATCCGATCATATGTGTAGCTTAGCTAAGAAAAAAAAATAGTCAAAAATTTTTTTTTCATTTTTTGGCATTATTATCTGATTGTAAGTATTATATAAGAGAAGAAAGAAGAAAAATTTAAAAAAAGAAGAGAGTAAAGGGATTTTTTTTATGATAATAAAAAAATTAGAAAGGCAATTCAACAAATATTTCAAGATTTCAAACAATGAATTGATGAACATCTCAAAAATTTTGAATCAAAAGAAAAGTTCAATATGTTATTGAAAACGTAAAACTTGGTAATAAAATTAATGTAAAATTAGTGTTAAACACTTTTTTGCTCTCTGGTAAAAGATTAGACCATTTTTCAGAAGTTCATTCAGTAATAAAATCGTTGGAGGAAAAAAAATTTTTTATTTCAAAAATATCCGCATCCCAACGTTGATTTTTACCACATTTGAAAAAAGTATCAAAATTTAAACATCATCTCAAACTTTTCGCCTAAAATTATTGCAAAAAAGGGGTACTTAATTTTGATAAAATACGGTATATATTAGACTAAAATTGTAATATTTGATATATTTTACAACTTTTATTATTACAAAAAAAAAATTTTAGAAACATAAATGTAACAGTTATTATTAAGAAAAAATGATTATTTATTCAATATAAGTATGAAAATCTTTAAAACAATTCAGTTTAGATTTATTATAACATAATGCTATACTGCAGCTAGAATACCAAATTTGAGATTAAGGTGAATTTTGTTGAGACGATAAATTATTTTTTCTAAAAATATATCAGTACTATAAGCATCTATCCCTTTTATTACTATATTTAGGATAATGATCATTATCAATAAATCTGTATGCTGGTAATCCAAATTTTAAAGCAACCTGAACTTTTTTTTTATTATCTTCTATTTCATTTTCTTTGTCATTGTAAAATTTTCTTTTCGATGAAATATCTAAAATATCTTCAATTAGATATTGAATTAATAATAATCTAAATGCTTTATGATCATTTGTAATATTTAATTTTTTGCAAATTAAATATGAATTGATGATCACGGTGTCTAGTAACCAAAAAAATAAAGAAACTCATATTCTAAAAATAGCTAATTGCGTGAAATAATAGCTTCTTAATTGATCTGCAATATCTACTTCTCCCATTTTATGATTGTAATCATCAATTACTAATGGAATAGGTAAAATTTTTCAAATGTCATTTTTAAAAACAGATTTGACTTTATTGTTGTTGATACTTGTTTCATATGGTTTTCTACACTCTCTTTCAATTCTAGAATTTTCTCCATCAATCATATGTATTGTTGTTAATATTGTTACTGGTCTATTATCAATCCATAATAAAGCTAACACATTCTCTATTGTCACACTGATTAAATGATCCCATTTCAAATTTTTTTTTTCCTTTTCTTTTTTTAAAATTAAAGAAAAATTTGCAGTATTTGTTCTTACTGTTCCATAAGCTTCAAAACCTTTGTCATAAAAAAAATTAAATAAATTATACTTGAGAAGTAGTTATTCATATAAATATTAAAAGCATGCCTTAATAGTAATTGTTTAACTAAATGATATACTTCACAACCAGTTCTATTAGCATTCAGAATTAGATTAATATTAGATTTTTTAATACGAGACATAACATAAATGTATATGTGTAATCTGATTTACTTAATGATAAAATTTTATATCCTTCAGAAGTGAGTTTATTTTTGATATGAAAAGTATGTGCACTTCGTCCTAAGAATTGTGCAATTATTTCATCAATAGAAATATCTAATGCTGATAGATAAAGTTGCTTTGAAATATCTTTAATATATGACGTAAGTAGATCAACTTTTGAAAACCAATTAGGATGTGGCTTTGTACAATTTGAAATATGCAAATAGCATTTTATCTAAAAAAATAATTTATTATTTATTTAATTTCATTATTAAAAAAAATAATTATTATTAAACTTACTTGTTAAAATTGGAATAATAACATCATTTTAGTAAGTTCATGTAAAAAATAAAAACTATTATTTATCCAATAATCATTAATTGCTAGAAATTTAAATATTTTCATATATATAACAAGTGTTAACCATATTTTAAATTCATTGATAGTCAAATTAATCCAATTTCTACCTTCTTTACATTAGTTAGTACCTTGCTTTACCCCTTAAACTGTAGCATAAATATTTGTATTTTTAACAATAATATTTAATTGTTTTTCAGAAAAAAATAAACTAAAAATCAAGTAAGGAGTAGGATTTTTGATAAAATTTAATTCATTAGGAATAATAGATGAAGCATCATGTAAATGATAAGTATGTTGAAAGGGTAAAAATTTTAATGATAATTTATAAGTTATTTCAGATTTTTTTTTGCCTTTATTTTTGTTATTATTTTTATTAGTATTTTCAATTAATTTATCTAAATTTTCTTCTAAATATTCTAAATCTCGTTCACAAGTAAAATGACAAATATAAATTTCATTATTTAATAAGAACTCGCTTAATAAATTAGATAAGTTGGACATCGTTTAAAAAAAAAGTTCATATTTTGTAATTAAATTTGTCTTTTGGATTTTTTAAAAGATTTGGCTTTATAGTTTCATATGATTTCATATGATTTTTATAAAAAAAGAATTTTAATTTCTAAATTAACTTGCTTGTCTAACAATTTTATCTAAAAAATTCACAGGCAAATTTATCTGTCTGACAATTATGCATTTTGCCGATCTTAAAATTCGCAGGCAAATTTGCCTGCTCGATAATTTAATGTATTTGCTAATCTTTTCCTAAATTTTCACAGGCAAATTTGCTTATTCAATATTTTGCTAATCTTAAAATTAGCAGGCAAATTTGCCTGTTTGACAATTTATGCATTTAAAAAAAAATTAAAGTTCGCAGGCAAATTTGCCTGTCTGACAATCTAAGGGATAGTATAGATTTACTATAATCATATTTGTAAATTTAAGTAAATAAATTTATCTTTTTATTTGTTACTAATTATAAAATAAGTTATTATAAAGTATAATAAAATAACTGATAAGCAAAAAATATAAAAAGATTTATATAAATTATAGATGAGGGATGAAACCCCTTAATAACAGTCAAAACTTAGACGAAACTATATTAAAATCATAATAAGGGATATGACAAAATCCATTTGATATGACAAAAGCCAAAACTGTTGAAACTATATTAAAAACATAGAAAAGGGTATGAAAAAATTATTTTGAGAAGGTTTTGACAGGTATTTATAATATAAATAAAATCTATTTTCTTTTTTTTTTATTATTTATTTTAATTTTTTTAAGTATTTAATATCTTTTCATCACCTTTTAATTCTTCAATTATGATTAGAAAATAATATTAATTATCTAAATTTTTTAAGCTTTTTCTAATAATAAAATTCTTAAAAATAATATTTACTTATATACTTTCTATAAGTATTATACATAGATAAAGATGATCCCCATAATTATTTTCAAATTTTAATTGAGTTGTAATTTAACTGTAATATAAGGAAATTTAATTGTGTCACAAGTTGCAATTCTATTATACTATTTTTAATTATGGTATTTATCTTTATATACAGAAAAAGTTAATTTACTGCATTTTATATAAAGATTCATATAAAAATTTTCAATAAACTTTATATTTTCTAAGTGATAACATTTCTCATTATAAATTATATTATTTCATAGAATATAAGAATAATAATAAAATTTCATATTAATTTATTCTTTTAAATATATATTTAACTTTAATAATTACTTTAAATTTTTTTCTAATAATATATAACTTAGAAAAAAATAAGCAAAATTCTTAATAATATTACTGATGTCTTAGAAAGATTATTGAAAATTTTTAACTAAATTAAAAAAATTTAATGTTATAACTACTTAAGTTATCTAAATTACTAAAATCAAAAGTTAAGCTTTTTATATTAAAGTTAGTATCAAAGGAAAAAAAAGTATCTATAATAATACTGATAAAAAAATATATTATTTGAATATAAATTTAAATCTAATAATAAGTTTAAACCTAAATAATTAAAAATAATATTTCAAAGCTTACTTTAAAAAGATTAGTAAAAATTAGAAAAATCTAGATTAAAATTAATATATTACTAATCTTGCTATTATTTTAGAAATTTATCTTAATCAAAAAAATTCTTAATTATATTTAAAAATATTAAAGATCAAATTAATAAGTTAGAATTATTTTACCTAAGAGATATTAAAATAAAATAGTTATATGTATCAAATTATACAAAGAAAATATTTTAATTATTGAATAGATTAAGACATAATATTTTTAATTAAAATCTTAGATATAATATATTAGAATAAATAGTATTATGATAATATTATAAAATTTTGGATAAATTAATAAAATAAAGTATAATTAATATTCAGATTATATTTATGAATATGAAAAAAAATTTTCTCAAAATAAATATATATTAGTCAATCTAAAAATACTTATATTTTAAATTACTAAAAATATAAGCAAAACCATAGTTAGAAATAATTAATTTGTAAAATACTAATAAAAAATATATTAAAAAATATATGAATACTTATCTAGTAAATAAGAAAACTTATAAATAAGATTGTAAAGTAAGATATCTTTAAGATATTAATAAATTATGGTATTTTAAAAATATATATTTTTCTAATATAAATTTTTCACCTATATTGTAAAATATTGATATATTTGTGAAAAATAATCTAAATTATGCAGTAAATATATTTTATTTGATATCTGAATGAAATAATAAAGAGTAAATAATTAGGAAGTTAGATTTACTCTATATATCAAAGTATAACTATTAAAGAATGTATATAGTAAATTTGATATTATTTACTAAAAGAAAAGAAAATTACCATAAAATTAATTAAGTCTCAGAAAAATTAAATATGTATTACTATATCATTAATAGTAAAAATAGATGATATCCAATTATGAGTAATTAAAATAATATTATAAATAAATTATTTTTATAGTTATTATATAATTGCTTTATTCTTAAGATTAAATTTATTTAAAAAATACCGGAGGAAGGAGGGAAAGAGGGAGAAACAAAATATTAGAACTGCATAAATAGTAAAAACACCTTTGTAAACTTTTTCAGTAACTGAACCTTTAAGTGGTATAATAAATCCTAACTTTAAAAAGGAAAAATATATCCAAAACATCCTTTGAAGAGAATGTTTTACAGTTAATGTAATATAATCTTCATAAAATTTCTCTCCTGATTCTCGCCATATTCATTTCTATTCAGATTTGTGAAATTGAGAAAAAGTGAACTCATCTGTTTAGACTATTTTTTTCCAGTCTTCAATAGTCTAATCTTTTTTTTCCATTGCCTATGCAAGCCTTTTAGTCTTATTATTACTAAAATTAAAGGTTTCTTTTGAGAAATATAAGAAGACATATTTTTCTCATGAAATGTATAGCAAATAGTTCTTTTAGAGATTGGTTTATTATTTTTAGCAGAAATTATTTTAGTAATTTCTGCTAAATTTTTCTGTCTCAATTCTTTGCTTTGAGAACTTTAGTTTTTAATCTTTGCCTTTCTTGATTATCGATTAAGCATAGTCAACCTGATTATTTTTTGAAAGATTCTCCTAATTTATAAGCTGCAATATATCTTAAAACAGTTGTTTGATAACATCCTACAGTTTTTTCAATCTCTGAATTTATATGACCCAATTTATTGACTATTATGCCTCTCTTTTGCATAAGAGTTAATTCTTTAGCGAGGCCCATCACGTGTTTATGCATAAAGGTGAAAATTTTGGTTTTTTTAAAAAGTGAATTTATTAATTGTTACATATTTAATCAAAATAATAAACAAATATCCCTTTAAAACAACTGCTGACCTATTTAGTATAAAAATCATATAGTTAGTAACTTATAAAAAATTTATTTAAATTTTTATTTTAAGTTATACAATATTTTTGTTCTCCTCTTCCTCTCCCCTTTCTAGTACATTAAACTTAATAATTATGATCAAATATGTCTAATATAAATTAATAAAAAATTTTCTTAAAAATATATTATAAAATTCAAATTTATAAAACAATAGAATTAGTTTCATTTTTTTCAATAAAAGTTTTGAAGTAGATAATAATTAAATAGAAGAAAAACTATTAAATTTTAGAAGCAAAAATTAAATAGTTTTAGGTATACATTAAATCAAATAGATAAAATACTAATTAAAATAGTTTAAATTAGCTAAAAATTAGATAGCTGAATTAAAGTTAATTTAAACTAATTTTAATATTATTTATAGTTAATTGATCATATTTTTAATTGTTAAAATTATTAAAAATTAATATTAATCAAATAAAACTTATTAGTATTAATTTAGAACTTAAATTAAATCATAAATCAGTTTAAATCATAGCTAATTAAACTTCAATCAAACAAATAATTTAGTATTAATTTTGAACTTAAGCAATTATAAATTAATTTAAAATTGGCTTTAATTTAGCATCAATTTAATTAAATAAGTATATAAAATAAATATATTTTTATTTAATTAAATTTATTAAATATTAAAATTTTATTAATAATAAAAATCTAATAAAAATATAACAAAAATATAACTAAATCTACTGATTAATTTTTCTAATTAAAAATTTTATAATTTTTAAAATACTTGTATAAAAAAATCATATTATTACATAAATTTTCAAAAAAAGAAAATTTAATTTCTAAAGAAATAAATAGGTTAGGATTATACAGTCAACTCTTGTTATAGCGAACTCTTGTTATAACGAATTTTTTGAACAAATATAATAAAAATACTCTTGTTATAGCGAATTGGCCAATCAAATCTCTTAAAATCTTCACTATAGCCTTATAGCGAAGTTGAGGTCTAGGACATAGAGTTCGTTATAACAAGAGTTGACTGTACAGTTTAGTACATAAGTTTTTTTTAGAAGTTTATGTAATATCACATGACATATACTATATATATCTTAAGATAATTATTATTATTATTATTATATTATAATTTATTTAATTAAAAATATTTTTGTGTTAATTATTATATTTATATTACTTATATAAATAATAATGATTAATTGTAAAACATTATACAAATTCTAAAATAGATATTTGTATAACTATTTTAGACTCAAATTCAAATTTTGCTAGAAAATAAAATTTTCTTTTTTTGTGTAATTTCTTCTAATATAAAGTAATAAGTTTCAGCTAGTATATATTAAATAAATTTTTAAATTAGCATTATAAATTTATTGAAATTTTTACAAATGAAATTAATCTAAATTCTTTCACTATAAAAAAATAAACATAAATTTTACCAATTGATTTATTTAAATTTTTTGATTTTTAATTAAATGATCAATAAATCAAAAATGATTATTATTTGTAAATTAATATTCTATGATTTATAAAATTTTAACTTAAAGGATTTTATAATTTTATTACAATTTCTTATTAAAAAAATATAAGCAAAAAAATATAATAATAAAATAATAATAAAATAATAATATAATCTAATTTCTTCCTAAAATTCTAAAATTATCTTAAATATTTATTTCTATAATATCATCATTATTTAAAAAAATAATAAAATATGATATATTTTCTTTTAAAATTTTCTGAAATTATTTTAAAATATTTATCATTATAATATTAAAAAAAAATAAAATAATAATAAATAATAAAATATAATATATTTTTCTTCTAAAATTCTAAAATATTTATCAATATATCATCAATATCTAAAAAAAATAATAAATAGTAAAAAATATGATTTTTTTCCTTACAAAATTTCTAAATCATTCAAAAATAATATAAAAAAAAAATAATAAATAAAATAATAAAAATAAAATTTATATTTAAATTAAATTATTTAATATTTGATTCATATATAAATATTTAATTTTAGAAAATTTCTATTTTATTTATATAAAATTATTAATTTATCTCTTTTATTATTAAAATAAGTACAATTTAAAAAACTATAAAAATATTATAATTTCATTAATGAGTTATATCAAATTGACTTATTTAACTATATTAATACAAGTAACTTTATTAATGATATTATAATTATTTTTATTATTTTATAATTTTAATAATTTTAATTATTGAATTATAATTAAGAAATTATACCTTTATTTAATAGTGATTTATAAAATTATTTATTAATTTTTTACTTAAAATACTGTATCTTACTAATTATTAATCTTAAAAAGTTGTATTTTAGTATTTCATAAAAATATAATCATAAAATCAAAAATTATTAATATTATTAATAAATATTTTATTATTTAATAAATTTAATTAAATAAAAAATATACTAATTTTATAATGCTTATTTAATTGAATTAATACTAAATTAATACTAATTTATGATTGAATTTATATTTTGAATTAATGTTGAATTAAGATTAACTTTAACCTGATTATAATTGAATTTAAATTTTAAATTAATATTAAATTATATTGTTTAATTAGAATCAATCAATGCTAATTTAAATTAATTAAAAAATATATAATTCAGTTATAAATAATATTAAAATCAGTTTAAATTTAATTATTAGATTTCTAGCTGATTTGAATTATTTTAATCAATATATTAAATTTTAATTAATTTGATTTAATTATTCATTGTAAAATTATTTATATTTATCATATGAAACTAAGGTTGCTAAATAAAATCTAGAAGTTTTACAAGTCATTTAAATGGAAAAGGGTAATATTTAGCAAAATTATATTAAAATCTTATTAAAAAATTTGCAAAATTTTGAAAAAGGTAAAATTATATCAAAGTTATAAAAATGTGAACTATATCAAAGTATTAGCAAAAAAATTAGTAAAACTATAGTTTAGATATTTTATTAAACCCAAAATGAGTTTAGACAAGTAATCTTATATGAAATTTATATAATTTTTCTTTTTAAATAATTATTTTAATATAATAAAAAATTATAATATATATGATAAATATATTTGTTTTTATTTATTACTTTAATAAAAGATTTATATATATGAAAAGAGGTATTTTATTTATTAAAATATATTAAAAATTAATTAATAAGAAGTATATTTTTATAATAAATATGAAAAGCTTATTAAATTAAATTCTAGTTAATATCTAATTTATATAAAAAAAGATTTAATCTTTCAATATTATTATAGATTACACTTTAAACTCTTAAAAAATAATAATTAAAATATTAAATTTTAATATTATTAGTTCTATATTTAAAATTTTAGTATTTTGAACTCTTATATATTTTAAAAAGTTATATTTTTATTTTATATATTCAAAATTTTAATATTTTAATATTTTTTTTTTGCTCTAATATTTTTATAAAAATCAGTTTAGAATTTTAATATAATTAAAATCTTTTATAAAATAGAACTGAAGTAATACTTTTTAGTTAATATTTTTATTATATATAATTTTAATTTTCACCTTAAAATAAATATCAAAATTTATACTTAAATATAATTTTTTAATTTTAAATATTTTATGAAAAATTACTTTTAAAATTAATTCTAGAATAGCATAAAATATTAATATATAATTTAAGTTTATAAAGTCATTTCTCAAACATATTTAATACTTTGTATCTTTTAATTTTTTTACTTATTTAAAGATAAGTTATATAATATAATTTTTTATATATTAGAATTGATTAAAATCAGATTTAAAAGACTAAATGATTAATGTAATTTTTGATAATTAAAAGTTATAAATATAGTAAGTAATATATTAAAATATTAAATAATAGAAAATGAGTTTAGATAATCGAGAATCTAGAATTAATACTATTGATATAAAGTAAAACTTTATTGAGATTATAATTAGATGACATTTTGATTATTCTTTTAGATTTTTACTTTAAAATCTTTCTTATTATCTATTTAAATTATATCATGAATCTTATGATAATATTAATAAAATCTAAAATTGTTTATATTATTTAAAAATAGTTTAATAAATATCATTAAATATAGATTGTATAAGTATATTTGATATAAAAAAATATAAAATTAGTGAAAAATTATATAAAAAAATTTTAGAAATAAGTTTTTAAGAACTCTTACTATATATAATTTAAATATAAATAATGTTATTTTTAATAAGATAATAACTCAAAAAGTATAGTAAAAAAAGATAAATAAGAATATTAAGAATTTAAATTGATTATTATTTGTGATATCTTTCTGATAATATTAATAATACATAAAATTTGTAAAGATACAATTAATATAAAATTAAAATAATATTAACTATTAATTAATATAATATTATAATAAAGAATTAAAATTATATTTAAGGTTAGTGGAGAATATATAAGATAGTTATAAATTTATTAAAGTATAGTTTATTAAAAAGCAATTGAAAATTTATATTTGATTTTATTTTTATGTTCTAAAAATATTATACTAAAAAGAATTTGATGAAAGCCATATAATATATAATATAAAATTAATATTTATAAATAAATATGTTAAGTTTAAAAGATTAAAAAACCTGAATTAGTCAATTATAACTTGTTATATAAAAATATACAAGTATTTCTTAAAATCTTTGTTATACTCGTCTATGATATGGACACAAAAGTAAAAAAATATAGTGTTGTATGTTCCGCCAAAAAATTTAATGTCTTGGATATATTCCGTACATGTTCCGTTCCGTCCCAAATGACAACATTGCCTAAAACGAACTATCTCCCAATTGTTTTTTTATTACCTAGTTAGGTTCTTTTTGTTCTTTACAACCAAAAGACCATAACCAATTGTTCTTTTTGGGCTGTTTGGGGGGCTTATTAATCTTTAATTGGTGGATCAGAAAACATCTCTTAATACACGTGATTGAAATTTTTTTTCTTGAGAGTCAATTATAAAAAAAACCAACAGGTTTTTCCTTATTCGTTCCGCTAAAAAAAAAAAAATTTTTTTTTTTTTGCATAGTAGTTCGTTTACGGGTTTTAACAATTCAAGACGAAAACTATTTTATATATCAAAAATGCCCAACGCAACACCCACGTCTTCTCGTAAGAAAGATAAAAGAAAGTCTTTAGAAGTTACTACTGAAAAAGATTTCTCTCTTGTACGTCAAGAAACGCTCTCTCCAATTACGCCGGCCGGTGAATCGAGCCTTGAGAACAAAAACCCATATATTGACGTGCTTACTAAAAGAGTTAAAAAATTGAGAAAAGCCATGGTATGAAAACGTTTGTTATTCACATAAAACGTTACTTTAATATATATATGATCAACAAAGCTTGAGATGGTGAATTATAGAAGTTAGAAGAACTTTGATACTTTATTTTACTATACTTGAATTTCTTTGAACATATATCCAGTCCAGTTTACTATAAGGCCGTATTATGCTATCTAGTTCTAGTAGATAACGCGAAACAATGTGGAACGTAATTGCAAACTACCTACAATTAACGGTTGTTCTATTTTAAATTTTCAATTAAACGATTAGACGAGAATTGAAAAATATGAAAGCATAAAAAATACTCCAGATGGCATAAATAATTTGAATGCTGATCAAATTAATTTACTTGAGAGAAAGGGTGAAACTAGTGGTGCTATCAAAGAATTTGACGAAGCACTCAAGCAAATAGAAAGTGTTGAAAAAGAAGTATGTATGGATGAAATCGTTTCTATCTATTAAATCGTATTAATTTTTTTTGTTACATCACAGGAACTTAAGAAACAAGTTGAACAAAAAAAGGCACAGCAATCGGAGCGCGATCAAGCCATTGCCAATGCTGTTGAAGAAGCAACGGTATGAATACATTTTCGTTTTTTCCCCAAAGAAAATACTGATTTATTTTTTTTTGGGGTATTATTACTAGGCTGCGCATTGTAAATCCTTACTACGACTCATCCAATTTTTCAACCTTATTCACTTACAACATCGTGGTTTCATTAAATTGTCAGAAATTGAATTCGAGGGCGTTGAATTTCTTCGTTCTAAACTTATATCTTTGACTGATGATGCAAAGAACGAAGAACTTTATGAAGGAAAAATTCGAGAGGTCTTGGATCTTGTCAACAAATTACAATTAGGTGATGAGAGCTTGATTACAAAATCATTACTAAATGGTGTTATTGAATCAGAAGAAACTGCAGCGAATAATGAATCTTCCACCCATGGTTTATCATGTATCTTTTTTTTTTTTTTTTATTTTATTTTATAAAATTACATTTAGATAATTCAAAATATTCATTTAAATATTTCATTCTTAATTAAATACAGATTCTAAATTACTTGCATTGACTCAAAGCCCACCGATACTAGAATCTCCTGAAGATCCGCAGGTTGAACAGGAAGAAATACAAGAGGCATTTGAAGAAGTTCCTGCTCCCCATCCTATCCTTCAATCTGATGATTCTACCAATGGTATGAATTCGTTCAGATAAAATAATTAATTAGTCTGTACTATATTTATGGTAATGTATATGGATAATTAATTACATCTTTCTAATTATTATCATCATAGTGACTATACCAGCAGGTGGATTGCAATTTATGTATAATCCTGGTAATTATACATTTAATTTTACGAAACGTTTTACTTCGGTTATATTTGTTAATATCATTTTAAATCTTATAGATGATCAATCACAACCTCTAGAAAGCACAATCAATAATACTACATACACTTATCAGAGTACAGATGCAGAACAAATTCCAGTAGCTCCATCTACTAGTGATGTAATGGCAGATGAACAATATCATCAGCAACAGCAGAATTATGATACATCTACGGTGGAACAACCATACATAGGGGAACAACAACATTTTGTCGTAGAACAAAATGATCAACAGCAGGTTTCTACGGAACATGACGAATCATCTCAACAAGAGGAGCCATCACTTTATGCACAAGAACAACAAACTGTTTCAGAAGATCTAGCGGATTCAAAACAACAACCACAGCCAATTCAACAGGACAATGACCAACCACCACCGTTATCACAAGGTTCTAGTGGATTCAGAGGTAGAGCACCTCATCGCAATAATCGTGGATTTAGAGGGGTTCGAAGAGACTCAGGTGGTTATAGAGACAATAATTATCGTGATGGTGGTTATCGAGATGGTCGCGATGGTGGTGGTTATCGTGAAAATTACCGTGATGGCGGATACCGAGAAGGTGGATATCGTGATGGATATCGTGATGGAGGAGGCTTCCGTGGACGTGGTACAGGTCCCCGCGGTAGTGGGAGAGGTGCTTACTCAGGTTTGTTCAAAGAATTAATTTCGGAAAGTTATAGAATATTAGCTAATTTGTTTTTCATTTAATTATAGGAGGAAACCGTGGAGGTCAGTTTAGACAACGTTCTCAATAAGGGAACAAAAAAATTATTTTGTACATACTTTTGAAAGATCAGGATCTTTCATCGATGTTTGGAGATTTGCAACTCATTATTTTAAACAAAGAAAAGCAAACGAACAATTTTTTCTACGAAAATCGTAAACTCTAAATTTAGAGTGAAGGTTTTCTTTTTTTATTAATGTAAAAAAAAAAAAAAAAAAGATCGGTTAATAATATAATTGTCGATTGAAATTTTTTTTCTCTTTTCGTTTTTTTTTAATAATGTGTGAGCAATTCTATTAACATTTAGTAAAAAGTAGATCTCTTTTAAATTTCTACTACTTTGAACAACTATTGTAATGTAATAAAAAAGAACCATCTTTTGTATTATTAACTTATACAAGTTAATAATATAACTCAAATCTTTGTTTATAAATTAAATTTTAAAATTAAAATAAAATTCACATGTTGGAATTTTATTATAAATTAAGAGAAAAAATAATATACACTGATCTAATACAAAGCTTAACCAAACAAAAAAAAATATAATAAAAAAACCCCCCAACAAATTCAGAATCCAATGTTCGAAATTGTAGAATTAATATGCGCAAGCGCACAAAAGTTATTATGTCGAACACAGAAAATAAATTAATTTACTATAATTACCAAAGCCATATTACTTCATTTTTTTTATAATGTCATCTAGAAATAATTATTTTAATTCTATAAACTAAGAAATTATGCAATTATTTTTTTTATCTTTTCTCTTTTCTTTTTCAGATGACGTGGTAGTAAAAGAACTGCCAGTTGAAGTTTGCGGATTAGATTCATAAGGTAAAATATGATTTTTCTTTTGTTGTTGTTTTCTTTGCGCTTCTTCTTGATTACGTTTACGTTGTAGTTCTTGTTGACGTCGATACTCAGCTTCTTGTTCTTCTTCTTGTTGTTGAAGACTCAAAGCCAACGCATAACTATAATAATATGCGAGAAAAATATTAAATTAAACACGGAATATTTAAAAGGAAACAAAATAGTAAAAAAATTTCACTTACTCTTGGTCGCCACCTCCCATTAAATCATTGTGTTCTTCTATTACGTCTACATAATCACCACCTGTAGCTTCACCTTTTTGAAATTGTCCATTTACAAATTCTGAAGCATTTTGATCAACATCGATAAGAGATTCCCATACTACAGATCTTTCATGAACAAATCCTGCATCAGTGACTAAAATATATAATGTAGAGGTTTTTGGATGTTTATAAAGCGTTGAGAACTTTTGTAATAATATAATAAATAGAAATCGAGAAATTTTAGTATTACGGATGAAATTAATCATTAATAAAAGTAAAAAATAATAGATATATTTTTTTCAGTTAACTAAGGTAAAAAGTTTACCCACTCTAGCAGCATGCACGTTATCACAAACTCACATGATTATTCCGGAAAAAAACGCAAAGGTTTCCTGGCGGTAAAGTTTCGGACAATGTTAACAAACCATGATATGTGAGTTGTGTCGCAGTAGATTCCAAAAATGAAGAAGTAATCAGAGCTAAGATTATGTTTAAAATACAAAAATGGTGAAAAATCCCGAAAAAGAAAATTAAATAATATAATTAAATATAAAGAAAATAAAAAAATCCAGCATACCATCACGCACTCTAACGCTATCCTCATCATTTAGAGTTCCTTGCGAATCCTCAAAACCGTTGTTTGAAGCTTTATTAGAACTTTCAACCACAATACCTTTGCTCACAGAATCACCTCCGACAACACATTCTACTGCTCTATTATAACTACTACATTTTCCAACCACTACTTTCCAAGTATCCTCATCCTGTGGGTCAACTACCCATCCATGAACAAGATCTACATGGAAAACATCAAAAACAGATAATTCCGCAGTAGGTTCAAAGCCGTGAATTGAGTTGAATCGAACATTTACATCTAACCCAGTTTGTAATGATGGAATGATAGATAGAGCAGCGTTGAGTGTATGATGATAATCTTGCAAAGATGGCCTTGTTAAATCGAAATCACCATTAGTTTGGTGATTCCCTTTATCCGTCACACCATCTTCTAAAGCAATACATTGAACTTTATTTGTTATATCTTCAATCCCATTTGTATTATTTTTTGGTTGTGATTCTCTTTCTTTTTCCTCTTGTTTTGGGGATAATGTCCCGTTTGTCACTTGTAATCTTTTCTGAATCTTGAAATAATTAATTACTTAAAAAAGTCAATAATAAAACTAGATAATACAACAAAGCATTCAAATGATTAAATAATTTGATACGTACCTCAGCTTCTCCTTGTGGAATTGATTTCAGTAAATAATCTCCTAATAATTCTACGAGAAAATCGTAAGTAACAGTTGGACGATCATATGGTTTTATTTCAATATCTCCTCGCAAAAGCAATACATTACCTATAAATCAAAGAGAAAATATTAACTATCAAAATTTTACAAGACGATGTGTAAATTGATACATACAAAGTGCTAATAAAGGGCAAGGTCCATTCTCTATATATAAAAGATTCCAGGTTAATAACGAAAAAGAAAGTTCATAAAATTATATAAAGATCATACCATTTTGTGTGATAACTTTTAGTTTTCGAACTTTTCCCGAAGGTTCAATCCACTCGATAGCCTTAAGTTGATATTCGACCGCTACTTGGTTAGCTGGTTTAGGCTTTTCTACAACAATATCTTCTTCGACGGCTTTACCTTTACCTTTAGTCAGTGGAATTTCAGTAGAGGTAGAATTTTCGATCCCGGTCATATTTCACAAAAGTGTACAAAAGAGAATTTTAATGTGTTCCAGGAAAAGTTTGTGCTGGTATCAGATCTGATATTTCTCTCAATTATTCTGAGATAGGTTACACCTTTGTGTATCCAGGAAAATCTATAAAATCCGGTGGCTAATCACATTTTCCGATCATTTCCTTTTTATCAAGAAGCAACATTTTGCCGAAAACAATTTATTTGGTAATTTTAATTTAAATACATTTATTACTTATATAAAAAAGTAATAATTATTAATTTTTATTCAAATAAAATTTTTATTAAAAACTATTTCTAGAAATAACTTTAATCACATTTAAATTTATTCATAAAATCATATGTATAGATTACTTACATTATCATCATTATTTCCAAATAAAGAGATTTCATTTTCTTTTAAAGGTACAAATAACCTTTTATTTAAATTTTTAATATTTCTTTCTATTTCAAATTAAAATAATAAGAATATTATTAGATAGGATATGTTTCCAAATTTGGGATTGTAAAAACTCTAAAAATACGATAAAATTTTCATAATTCAATGTTACACAAGATTTGCCCTTTTGGAATTGAGATTGACACGTTGCATTTTCACAATTTTTATGTAACAAATCTAGTTTACACACTTTTTATTATTTTAACACAAATTTAATCAAGTTCTTTTCTTGCTAAAAATCAATTTATTAATAGGGATTAGCGTCCCTAGTTCAGTTGGTAACAACTGAGCTCCTATTGTGGGTTATACTGCAATAGCCACAGGTTCAAGCCTAAGCTGAGGTATAAAATTAGATGATTTTTGTAAGAATTTCATATGTAACTGAATATGTGGGCGTATATACTAATATGCGTTAGAAACTGGTCGATCGACCTGTCGATCGGTGTTAATCATGCCTAAATACTGAATTTTCAAGAATAAGTGGATGTAAATGAAGCCAGGGATCGACAGAAACTTGGCCTTCGCTGATAGGCCTGTAATGGATACTGTCTCACGTCTTCAAATTCAGGAGCCCTTACACTAGTAAGGAAGTGATTAACCAGTAATTAGTAGATTGGGTGACATCTCGAGAAACTCTCGAGGTGATTATGGTTGATAATAGACTGCATTGCACTGCCGCAGCAACCATCCAATCGAGCTATCACTTGGGGTAGAGGTCGAGTTTGATTCTTGGGTGAATTTGACGATATAGGTACGATAGCCACCTACCTTTCTGAGGTTCTATAAGCTAAACAATGTCTAAGCCTTCCCGATCATGTGTAAAAATACCCTGATACCGGGCAGAGGTAATAGTATCCAAATATGATGTTGGTAAAAACAAAGGAAAAACACGACACAAGTACCTTGTAGTTGAAAGTGATCCCTCTATTCAAATTTAACAGTGGTTCTGAGGTCTAAAGGCGTTGAGGGTACGCTCTCAGGGATGTCGACTTAGGTGGCAATCTTCAAACCAGTATATCAATGTGGATTAGGGCTGATATTAAAATGTCAATCAAGATCTTTCCAGAATTGAGTTGGCATATATAAGGTTTCATATGATTCCTTCGCCATAATGACCTCTCTGGTATTATCGAATACTGAAAAAGAAAAAAAAATAAAAATAAAAATCAATTTATTAATGTCATAATTATAATAGTTTTGAAGAATCTTCAATTGAAATTTTAAAATAAAAAATTTATGATGCAATAATTTTTAGCATTATATAAAATTCAAAATTATCATTTTAAATATATTTTCTTTTCTAAATAAAGTATAATACTACAGTTTTATATATAATGTTTAATATTTAGAATTATATAATTAATAAATAAAATTTAAGCTTAATATGTGTATCAAATTTTAAAATTTTAGCAATTTTTCTATATAAAATTCAAATATTATCAATATTTTATATATAATTTTATAGTATCAATAAATTTACATATTATTACTAAATTTTAGAGTTATATTCTTAACAGATAAAATTTAAAATTATATTATAATGATAATTATTATCATACTAATAATAAAATCTTAATGTAATATCTAGAGATGTTAAGTGATCCTAAGTGATCCTAAAAGTTCCAAGAAAATTACAAAGAATTATATTTACAAATTTATTATGAAACTTATTTATTATAATATTTTAATGAGCTACTAAATAAAAAATATATAATAAATTCTCTTGAAATTTTAGAATATCTTAAAATTTAAAATTTAAGAACTTAGGACTAGATTCTAAGAACCAGTCCTATACTTAATAATCCTATTAAAATTGTCAATTTTAAATATTATTTTTGCTTTTTACAAATTAATTATAAAATTTTTATGCCATTTTTTTGATGCAAGTTACTTATTATAGATAAGTGATTAAACTTCTTTAGGATTAGTAATCTCTTAAATTATAAAGATCAATTAAGGACCGTTTAACATCTCTAGTAATATTGATATATTAAAATTGATATTAATATTATTATTTATTAAATAAAAAGTTTAATAAATATTTTAATCTAAAAAATCTATTATATTAATATGTATTAATAGCTATATATCAATATTTAAATAATGATAATAATAATAATAAAGTAAAATTTTCTTTAAACAATTTTATTAGAAGTACCTGTATCTAATAATAAATTTGTAAAATATATCAGTATAAAATAATATTTAAAAAAATTAAATAAAAATTCATTAAAACCTTAATTTTATTATTTACTTTTATGATTATTATTTTAATATATTTGAATATATTATATATCTTAATTATTATTAAAATTATCAGAAAAAAATCAAATTTAAATAAATTTTAAGTAAAATTTTTTTGTTATTTATGATGTATCTATATTAATGATTATACTTAATATCTATACTTTCTATTTATTGCTATATTGTTTTATCTTTTAAATTACTGTATAGTCTTGAAAATAAGCATCCTGTAATATGTTCTTTTATAGTAATTTATTTATTTATCACATGAAATTTATTATATTATTAATCTTATATATACTAATTAATTTATATATATTATGTGATACTTATTTTCAAAACTATATGATATCATTAGTTTATTTTTTTATATTTTTTTATTTTAATATTCTAATAATAAAGATATTACCTTATATTATTATTATATTTTATTTATAATAATCTTATGTATTTCAAGAATCAATTATAAATATTTTGATATTAAATTATAATAAAATAAATTATACTAAGATTATAATATATAAATATTTTTTCTTATATATTTAAAAAAAGTTTATACATTTTTAAATTTTTTAAAAAAGTAAAAAGTAATTTATTAATTAACATTAATAATACAGTCAACCTCTTATATAGTTACTTTTTATATAATCACTTCTTCTTTATAAATATATTTTGTTAAGCTAAAGTTAATAATAAACTTATTTAAAATTCTCTTCTATAGTTATATTATATAATTTTTTTAGTTCTAAAAGATGTAACTAAATAAGAGGTCAATCATACTTTCTTTTATAATTATACAATTTATTTCTCTAATTATAACTAAATTTCTTATATATTTTAAATTAATAAATTTAATTATTCTCATTTTATTTGTATAAAACTTATTTGTAATTTTATTTTTTTAATATCTATTATCTTTTTCTTAATATTTTATTTATATACTTAACTTTAAATTTTTTAATGTTTTATCAAATATAATTAGTATCTAAAATAAGTAAAATTTATTAAATAAATATATTTAAGCAATTTCTAAAAATATTGTTATTAGGTTTATTTTTAATTATCTTAATGTTTAAATTAAAAAATTATGATAATTGATTCTATTTAGTAAAGTTTATGATTTGAGAATATTCTTTAAATCCTATCAGTATCTATTAAACTTCAATTAACTTAACAATTTATTACTTTTAAAATATAAGATTATTTGGTCAAACTTATAATAACAAACTTAAAATAAGTTAATATAAAGTATTATAATAAATCTTAAATGAGAAATAATGTTAAAGAAAAAGTAATTTATGTATATTTAAATTGATTTTTTATTAATAACTTGAAATTTGCATAAAAGAGGTATAATTTACAAAAGAATTAATTTATAACTTAAGTAAAAGTAAATACATTTTATGCTAAATTATTTAATATAATTAACTATTTTTAAATTATAAAATAATGAAAACTTATAAATTAAAATCTAATAAAGATATCACAAAAATTTAAAAATAATAAAATAATAATTATAATAATTATAATATACATAATAAATATTTTAAGAATTTAACAAATTAAACTAATTAAATAAATTAGGTGAATTATGTAAATTTTGTAAATTTTATAAATCAGATGAATTATTCTAATTTTTAATATAATATATTAATTGATTTTAATGATATAATACAAAATTTTAGAACTTATTTTTAACATTGACAATATAGATTATTTTTAATATATATTAAAAATGCATTACTGATTTGACATGATTTTTCTTTTAATATTTAAAAATAGAGATAAAAATATTATAAGATTTATCATTTATATTTTATAATTTTTCTTCAAATACTAATTTTATATTCTATCTAATAGTCAGCCAAATTTTGAGAATATTATTATCACAATTTTTATTATTTAATTTTATTATATATATACTTAAATATTACAATACTAATAATAATCTAAATTAATTCAAAAACTTAATAAATAAATTAATAATCTATAACCTTTTTTAATTTATTTAAAATCAAACTTTAAGTTTTATAGCTATATTAAAAATATTATAAAACTGAGAAAATATTTATTAATATAATATACATATCATGAAAAGTAGTAGTACTGAATACAAATTTTAAAATAATATTATCTTATAATTAAGAAGGTGTAGTGTCATATTAATTATTATTAGATTTATCATAACTAAGCTTATTTAATAATATGAAAATTATTATAGTAATAAGATAAATATTAAAAAAAATCTATTTTTAATTAAATTAGACATCCTTTTTTTTTTTGATCATTTTTATTAAATTTTTATATATATAAAAAATTAAAAATCAATCCAATTATATTAAAACTTTGATTAATAATTATTTATCATTTTGTATAATTACTATTAGCTTTAATTATATTATTTATATAATTGACATAATATTAATCAACTTTTTACATACATCAGACTCTAATTTAATCCAAATTTTTTGAATTGCATTTTATAATTTATCTTTATTCTAAAAGTATTTTAAGTTACTTTCTATTTAATTATAAAGATGTTTTATAGAATTTAAGTTAGAAATTGTATTAATCAATCAAAACTTTAATCTTATTACTTTGTAAAATATGCAGTAGATTTAAGATTATTATCTTATTAAAATAATATTATTATTCTTATCTATTTTATATTATATAATAGTTCTTAATAGTTTTTCTTTAAAATTTGATAATATAAATCATCATTTATATGTTTATAAATTCAGCATATATTATTAATCTCATTAAATATAAAATATCCTCATAATATTATTTTATTCAAATTTAATTATAAGTTTAATATAATAGTTTCTTAATGATTCTTTTGACTTTTTTCAATAATATTTTCTATTATCTGATCATAAATTATAAATTTTAACTTATATAATTAAACTACTTTATTCAAATCTTCAACTGTTTAATTTTTGTATTTTTTTGTAAATTTCATCTTTATAATTCTATATATTTTAAAAATATAGTTTTTACACTTAACTTTTATATTAATTCTATTTTTATATAAGATTTTCTTTATTATATATTTATTAACTTCGATTGGTTCTTCTATTTTTAATTTTTTGAATTGCTATATTCACCAGTTATAATTAATCACAAAACTTTTATTTATATCAATTAATTAAAAGTCACAGATACTTAAATTTAGGCTGATCTTTATTATTACTAGTTTTATCTTTATATTACTTAATTTTTATAATAGTTAATTAAAAAACATTTTTTTTTATTTGCTATATAATGAAAAGAAAAACTTTTTTCAAATAAGATACAAACTCTAGCTCTTTTTTTAGCAGAAAGATAAATTATAAATATTTATAAATTTATAAAGAAATGAAAAATACTATAATATATCTTTTTTATATATACAGTGGGGTATCAAAAGTTATTAAGCATTTGCAATGTTAATCATTTTTTAAAAATTATACTGAATTTTTAAATTGAGATAACTTATGAACTATTACATCAATTTGAATAAAATTTTTATATTAATCATTTAAATATATTTTATAATTTTATTATTAATATTTTGTAGGATCACCTTTATTTTTAATAATAGTAGCAATATAATATGGTATATTATTAACAAGATTTTTATATATACTTTCATTAAGTTTTGCCATTTGTTCTGCAAAATCTGCCATAAGTCATCTTAATTTTTTAGTAGTAGTTTATATTTTCTAATTTTTCTATCCAATTCATTTTATAAATTTTTTATAGAATTGAAATCTGGGCTCTATACAGGTTATGGTAAGCTTGTAATCTTATTTTCTATTTTTTATGCTTTTGCTTTGTGAATAGAAGTATTATTTTCTTGAAAAATATAATTATTTTTATTTTTTAAACTATTTATAAATGGTAATAAATAGTTATTTAACACATCTATATATATTTTTCTCTGTTATTTTACCTTCTACTCTGACTAATAGGCCTAGTTTATTCTTTGTAAAATAAGTTCAAATTATAACATTCTATTGACATGATTTAAATATAAGAATAAGATATTTTAGATCATATTTTCTTAAGCATTTCTTTAAACATATTTTTTTCTATTTTCTTTAAATATTTAAAACTGAGATTTATCACTCTAAATAATATTTTTCCATTTATTTTTCCAATTTTTTCTATTTTTAGCTTATATTAATCTTTTTATTTTATTAGCTATATTTATAAAAGATTTTTTTTTGCTTCAATTCTTCCAAAAACTCTATTATTATGAAGATATTTCTTAAAAGTAATTTAGTTTATATTTATTAAAATAAAAATAATAAAATTTTCACATAATTCATTAATACTAGTTCTATAATTTTTATTAAGAATTTGCATTAAATGATAATTATTTCTTTTAGTTAAAATAGGTGGTCTATCACTTCTAAAAGAAAGTATTCAAAACTATCATTTTTATATATAAAAATAATATTATGAATAGTACTTTTTAGATAATTTAGTACTTCACTTATTTTTCTTTCACTAAAATCACATTTTTAAATATCTATAATTTTATCATATTAAAAATTAGAAAGTTATTTACGTTAAATATCATTTTTTTATAAACTATTTTGAAAAATAAATTTTTATTAAAATATAAAATATAGAATATAATATAACAAATAAAAAATTTTTATTTAAATCAATAAAATGGTTATAAAAAAAATTTGATTTAAAATTGAAAAAATGATTAATATTACATATAATTAATAATTCACTATACTAAAAAGATCTCAAAGAATATAAATGTGATTAATCTAAAATTATAAAAAATATGTATTTTTTTAATATGCTTAATAAGTTTACTTAGAACAAAAAATGTATTATAATAAATAATTTCAATATTTTATTATAATTGAAATCTTATATTAAAATTTGAAAATGCTGTATTAAATATCAATAAATATTTTTATTTCTAATTAAACATTTATACATTTATAAATACTTTAAAATATATATAAAAAATTAAAAAATTATAATGAACAACTTTACTTATTCAATCAAAGTTGATTAAATTAATAAAAAAAAGTTTAATTTAAGGTTAAAATTTCTATTGATTTTTTAATTTTTAAATGTCTAATGATTTTTAATACTATTATATTATATAATTATTTTAAAGCAAAAATTATATAATAAGTATTAATGTTTATTTTATAAATTAAGCAATAAAAATTTATAATAAAAATAATATTCTATTAGCTTGTATTGTCTAGTTACAGTAAATTTTTTTTAATATTAAATTTATAAATTATATATAAATATATAAAATTATATGATTAAAAAGTGCTAAATTTATAAATTTATATATTAATTACATAATTAATATTTATATTTATTAAATTTAAAAATACATAAATTTATAAAAATTCTTCAAAAATTAATTATGAAATAATATAATACTTTTTATATTTTTTAACTATATATTCTGCTTATTTTATATTAATTTTTTTTCTATAAGTATCTATATATCTAAAAAGCTTTTATACATAATCTTGAAGAAATTTAATCTAATACTTTTAATATAATCTTTTGTAAATCTTATTAAGTATAATCACAATTTCTTTTTATATATCATTTTACATCTTCTAATAAATCTCAATAAACTTGAATTCATAATAAAATTTAAGATAAAAAATAACTATATAAATCAAATTTTCAATTATTTTACAAATTAAATAAGATTGATTACAAAAATTATCTTGTTATTCTAAAATATATTGCATATAACAATTTTTTCTAGATGTATTATTTTTACAGAAACTAATTAATTTTTTATTCTATAATCCACTTTTTTGAAGAATTGCTTTCATTTCTTTAGTTTTTCTTGTAATTCAGAATTTAGATAATCATTTGAAAAAACTATATATTGTATTTGATTATTAAAGATTATATTATGCATTTTAATTATTTTCTATCAGGATTTACATTTATTACTTTTACATTAAATACATTTGAAATAGAAGCATTATATAAAGAAGAATTATTAAAAGCAATATAGCAATAGCTTTAAAATATGTTATTTTAAAAATATAAATAATTTTAATAATCTATATATACAAATTAATTAATAAAAATTATATTTTTTATAAGTAATATATATTACCTATATTAAATTACTGAATTTAATTATGTGAATTAGTATATTAGTTTTATAATAAATGTTTTTTTTTATTGTATATAAAAAATTTTTTTAAAATAAAATATTTTTACATTTCTCTTTTAATATTAAAATACGTAAATACAAACTATCAAGTATGCAGTGTAAAAGAATTATGAGTACATATCTTAGTAGTATCAAATAAAAATTATTTTAGCTCAACTAATATTTCTTCTAGTACAGTAAATGATACAATTAAAAGATACAAAGAAACAGATTCTGCAAAATTTGAAAAATGTTCAAAATACTCAAATTACTTATTTAATATAATAATTAGATTCTATAATGTATTATTTATGATAATTAGTTTGCTTCTCTTGATAATATTATAGATAGTCTAAGTTTTAGGCTTAATATTATATTGCATCATAATACTATTAGAAAATACCTTCATAATAAAAGTTTTAGTAATTATACTATACATAAAAAATTATTTTTAACTAAAAAATAATAAAAAGATAGATTTAGATAGTGTAAAGAAAAATGTTATCAAAAAATAAATAAAAATAAGTGGTATAGTTAAATGAATCAAAATTTGCTCTTTTTGAATTAAATAGTTGTGTAAAAGTTTAAAAATATTTTAGAAAAACTTATAATAAAGATTGTATTTAACCTATAGTTAAATTTGATAGAGAATCAGTAATATTTTAGAGTTATTTTAATTGGCATAGGATCAGACATTTAGTTATAGTAGAAGAAAATATGAATTCTGATGATTATATTAATATTCTTGCTAATTATTTTATGTTAGGTTAGTAATTATTCTGATTTTATATTCTAACAAAATAGACATTTTATCATACATTTTTATATAATACTTAGTAAATTTCAATTCATAAAATTTCAATTTTAGATTAAGTAATACAAAGCTCAGACTTGAATATAATTGAAAATCTATGAAATTACTTAGATTATAAAGTTCAAAAAAGGAAGCTTTTACCTAAAATAAATTAAGAATTGATAAATATTATTAAGAAGAATTAGAAAAAAATTAGTTTAAAAATGTTATATCACTTAATTTTAAACTTATCTAATTATGTTAACATAATAATTAGAACTAAATATAAGCATACTAAATATTAATTTAAAAATGTTAAAATTTTAAATAATAAATTTTCTAATATAGTGTTTTTATTTTAGTAAATTTATTTGTCAAATTATTAATAAAAAATTTTTTATAATAATAAAAAAAATCAAATTATATATAAGTGTTTTGCAATAAAAAGGAAGGAAACTATTAAAAAATTTTTTTGAATTAATATTAAATCTAAATTTATTTTATTAAAAAATAATATTTAGCTTAAAAATTAAAAAAATTTTTTGGTATGATGCTGGAAATTTATACTCAACAATAAAATTGTAACACTTAAAAATCTTTCAAAATTTTAACAAAATAAAATTTAAAAGAAATAAACTAGTAACTTTGTTCTTTATAATAAGCTCTATTAAATTACCAGTTAGATTTTTAAAATAAGTTCTAAATAAAAAGTTATAAGCGTTTGAAATCACATGATTTTTATATGATCAGTCAAAAATTTGAAACAAATCTGATCACGTGAAATAAATTTGATTGGTCAAAACTTATGGTAATTCAGACTGACACTATTGATATTATAATGCTGACTTGAATTATCACAATTAATTAAACTCGAATCTTTAAAATCTTGATTTTGATTTTTGATTTTAGTTAAACTAACTGATACTCTTAACATGTCACATAAAACAAAAAGACAACAGCAGGTAAGTAAGGTGTCTAAAAAAAGGCCGTTTCATATCTCAAGAACTAGCAAAAGAAGTTATTGGACAAGAAGTAATTATTAAAAATGATAAAGCTATGGTAAGCGAAGTTGTTAGAACCATTAGGATGAAAGGTAAAGCTGTTGAAATAGAAGGCGAAAATTATGGAATGATAGGTAAAGATATTTGAATGGAAAATGAAATCAGAATAGAAGATGAAGATTGGGCAGAAGAGGATTTGATGGAATTTGAGAAAGTGTGAAAAAGGCTTATTACTAAGGCTCTTTGTTGGTATAAGAATGCTAATAAAGAAATTAGAGCAGCATATATCAGAACTTCAAGAAGTACAGCTTGGAGACAGAAAAAAGAAAAAGAAAGTTTAAAAAATAATGCAAAGGGAATGAAAACACTCAAGACATTTTTTGGAAGTACTAAAACTTTGAATTATCGTGACCATCACAGTCAGCACAACCATTCCCAGAATCCTTCAATGCCTTCACCTCAACCTTCAGAAACTATACAAAGCTTTTCTTTATCTTCCGTCGATATTACGCAAAATCTACAAGTTCGTTTAGAAGAAATAAATCAAAAATGCTTAATATCAAAATCCGCAAAAATAAACAATAGTATTTTTACCTATGATTATTTACATTGCCTAAGTATACGCAGATTCATATAATTGTTATTAGATGGGTGAGGTAAAATGGATGCTAGCATTCAAATTGCAGAAATAATGTGGAATAAAGGCGATTACATGGCGAGGTGTATTCAGAAATGGGAAGCCCATTTTATTCAGACAGGAGAGCTTCTTGTATATCGTCAAGAGAAACATGCGAAATTAAAAAGTTTATTAAAAGATGAAGATTTTAAGGAAAAATGTCAAACCTGGTTATGACAACAAACACCAGAGTCCTGTTCTCCTGAAAACCTAAAAATATATATTGAAACAATACTATTTTCAAAGTTAACCGAACACATTAAGAAGGATATGATTTCTGAAAAAACTTGTCGAAACTATATGCATTTGTAGAGATACGTCTATGATAAAAGAAAGAAAGGAATCTATTACGATAGGCATGAACGGCCAAATGTTGTAAAATATAGGAAAGAATGGTTAAAGAGGATGTTCGTGTATAAGAAATCTATGAAAGATTATGATGGTGATATGTTAGATATTATATTAGAACCACAGCTTAAGCTAGGAGAGAAAAAATTAGTACAAGTGACATATGATGAATATCACTTTTATGCCAATGACGAGCAACGGAAAATCTGGATGAGAAAGAATGAGAATATTTTACGCTTAAAACATCTTGAATGCTCTATCATAGTTTCAGTTTTCATTTGTCCATATTATGAGTTAATGCAATTATCTGATGAACAACTGCAGGAAAATTCTCATATTAAACATAAAAAAGCTTATATTCTGCGATCTATATAAGCAAATAGTTATTAGAAATCAGAACATATGTTAGATCAGGTTTAAGCTTTCCTTATTATTTATTGATCTATATTAAAGGAAAAAGTTACTAATTTTTCTTTTCATTTATAAATAAAGCTTGTTTATCAAGTAATTCCGATCTTTGAGATACTGCATCCTGAATGTATCGGAGTTTTTTGCTTCGATCAATCAACAAATCACAATGCTATAACAGTTGACGCACTTATTGCAATGAGAATGAACATGAATCCTGGAGGAAAACAACCTAAGATGCGTGATGATTGGTATATTAATGGAAATAATAAGAAGATTATGTAGTCAATGACATTTCCAGATAATCATTCACTAAAAGGACAACTGAAAGGTATCAAGCAAGTATTTAAGGAATGTAATCTCTGGCCATCAAAGGATATTTGTTTAATATATGAGCAGTATTCTGAAAAGGATTATGATCTTAATCCAGAAAGATTAGACTGTTACGCACGATGAATCATATCATAACAATCTGATTTCTGTGAACAATGGTCAATATTGGAAGAAGTAATTATAGAAGCAGGGCATATATTCGAAAGATACTCAAAATTCTATTGCAAGTATAATTTTATAGAATGATATTGAGGTTATGCAAAGCGAGAGACTAGAAAAATATGCAATTATAGTTTTGCAGACTTACTAAAACAAGTTTCAGAAGTTCTTATTAATGTGCCTATAGCAACTATTTGCAAGTTTGCACACAAGTCATGGAAATACATGGATGCATACAACCAAGGGTTAGAAGGTAGAGCTGCAGAATAGGCTGTTAGTAAATACAAATTACATCGTCAAATACCCGAAAGTATTGAAAGAATAATGAAATAAATGGATTATTAATATGAAATTATAATAAAAATTAATTGTTCGATTATAATTAATATATATATAGCTGCTTTTATATTTTTATTACAGTATCATATTTTTAAATTCTTTCGTATATCATTCTATTATTCTATTGTTAAAGGAAAAATTTTGAAATAATGCATATGCTTTGTCATAAAATTATATATGCTCGTGTTTTAATGCCATTTACCTTTCCTAATTATTACACAATTTTTATGGATTCTTATTGGATAATTCTAAATCACGTGATTTGTGATCAGCGTCAAAAATTGAAATAAAGTCATATGATTGTCGAGTATAGATTTCTGGCACCATATAATAAATAAAGGATTAATATTAAAATAGTATATTTTATTATTTAATTTATAAGATTCTAATATTTGATTATTTACAAAATATAATAATACTTAAAAATAAGAATTATAATAATATAAAATATTAGAAATAATAATGAAAAAAAATAATATATTTAATGCTTTATAACTTAAAATATTTATATACAATTAATAATGATAATAACAAATTATATATAATTGATGATGATAATATTATACGATAAATAATTAATGATAATAACAATATATGATTTATAATTAATAATGATAATTCATATAATATGCTAATAATATATAATATATACTGAATGATGATAACAAAATAATCAAATGGAAGATTTGAGACTTGATTTTAAGGAAAATAGAATAAATAAGAAAATGATTTAAAGAAATAAAAAAAGAATACTTATGGAAAAAGGAGAAAATAACTAAAGAAAAGAAAAAAATAAAAAATATAATACTATATAATAAAATAAAAATAAGAATACATACAGAAGAAAAAAAATAATTAATGAAATAATAATAATATAATAAGAATTGAAGTGAAAAGAAAATAGTAGATGAAAAAGAAAAAATAATAAAAAAAATAATGAAGCAAAATAATGAAAAGCTAAAAAGAAAATTATGATTACAAATAGTATTAATGAAGAACATAAAGAATGATTCTTAGACAAATAAAAATTAATTTGTAAAACAAATCTTTTTAATGTCAAGTAGCAAAAATGCATAAAGTAGATATAACTCTTATTGAAATTATTAAACTTATAAAATGTCATACATTTTGTAAAATTCAGGTTTTGATGATTATAACATAAATATAATGATTATTGCATATAAGCAAAAATAATTAATTTTCTTTAAGTAAAATTTATTACAATTTTCAAGATTTAAGAGATTATAATTTACTAAATAAATATATTTAAAAATAAATAAATTTTTTTTATTAGTTTAAATACTTACAGTATTTAAAGATAATATATATTTTTAATAAATTATTTTTTTTTTTTGAAACACTACTAATATTTTGACAATTTATAAAAATGAAAATCTAATCTGATTTTACAATATAATATTTATCAAAATAATATTAAATTTAAGTAAAATTAATTATATTTTAGATTTAAATATTTATATTTATTTATAGAATAAAGCTTTAATAATTGATGCTAAAATGTAACATAATGATATAAATGTAAATTTAAGTGTGTTATTAGATAAATTATATGAAAATAAATTAGAAAAAAAATAATGTTAAAAGTTGATTATCTAATTGATATTAAATCTAGAATCTTTTTACGGAGATATAATTATCATTTATAACAAACTTTTCAAGAAATATAAATTAGATTATAAACGATATCATAATGGATAGAAGTTATTCATAATAAGGAATTAAAGATAAATTTGGATGAAGATTTTTATAATATCAAATTTGAAAGATGACTAGATAATCCTAAAAAGCCTTAAAAAATAGTAAGACAAATATTAAAATTTTTGTAAGTTTATTATTATTTTTCAAATTAGTTATATAGATTAAAATTTAAAAATTGGTTAAGTATAAAGAATTATATTTTGAACTTTTTAATGGTAATGCAACTACAATTATTTTTGGTTATTTTTTTTTTTTTATTATCCTTAATTTTTTTTTTTGAAAAGTACAAACGATAATATTACAACAATAAAAAAAGAAACAACAAGGAATAAAATTGATATCGCGAAAATTGAACTAACTACTCGCTAGAAAAAGTTTTTTGGGATATTTATTAATTAGCCCTCAAAAAAAACCAATGACAAGACAATATAAAAGTTTTTTATCTTTAGCTCCTAAAATCTTGAAATTTGATGACCAAAATTTAAAATCAAACTAAAAGTAGGCGATGGGATTTTTTGAAAACTTACAGTTAGCAAAAAAATAAGTGTGATTTAAGGTTTTATTTATTAGCTTAAAATATATTATTGTATAGTTAATTGTCATATAAACTCCGTTATAAAAATATTTTTGAGATGATGTTAACTATCAATAAAAAAGCGGAGAAGAATAACTTTGAACAAAAAAATCGAAGTTATTACATTTTTATATCTCTTTCCATATATTTGAAGAGAGCTTCTTACATTACATAGGATTTTATCATTTCTTTCTTAGATGATATGACTTGAGGTGAGGGGAAAGGGATTTAAATTCATTGACGATGCTCAAAAATGTTTAAGGAACCACCATAGAACGCATCTATTAGTGAATTATTCGTAGGCGGTTGCGACGGTAAAGAAGTGATACGCATCAATGTATCACGATTCTTTTGATATTCTTTTCTTCTTCTACTCTGCCGTCTTAATTTAATACTGATTTTGTTTATCATTATAATTCTTTTTAGATTTAGATTTTTTTTTTTTTTTTTTCTCGAAAGAACGATTTCATAACTTTTTTATAATTTTTTTTTTTTTATTTCTTATACCTCATATATATTTTAAACTAATCGATGTTCGATGAGAAAGATTTATTTATCATGTTTTAGTAACGATATTCATGCAGTGTAAATATTCTAGCATATAAATGAAATAGTATATAACAAATAGAATGTCTATAAATAGAAAATTTCCCGGTGAAAATCAATCCTTGAAAAAAAGTTATAATTGGTTTGGTTTCGCCAAGCCACTTACCCCCCAAAAAAGCTTAATTTTTGGTTTGGTAATACAGATTATGATGAGATTGTGTAACTTGTGTAATCTCTACCTCAAAATCTGATGGACCAGACATCGTTATATATGGTGATGTCGTTCGCGACTAAATAAATCTGATTATGAAGTAGTATAGCATGAGAAAATTCTTAATGAGAACAAACTTCCGATGTACAACTGATTTGTTTTGAAAAGCTCATGAAAGAGTTAATAAAGTCAATAATAATGCAATAATCAATGATGTATTTTTAATTCTTTCTCAAATAGAAATCTATTACTTTGAAAACTTGTTTGTGCTCAATATTTAAGTGCATATTAATTTATAACGTTCGAACGGTAGCCTATGAATAATCACCACAATCATATTGTATTTTTTCCACATTGAGTGTTAACCTTTTTTTCAAAAAAAAAAAATTAATGTTGTGTAGATTTTTTAAATTAAAAATTATAAAATGAATATATTGTAAATTGATCAATACAATATAACTAATGGATCTTTTTTCACATAACCGATGGCTGAAAATCAACAAATCAAAAAGTTCAACGTTTTACATTCATGTGGTTTAAAATTGGAAGTTCATTATCTCAAGATATTGTAAAATGACCATTAGATCTGAGTTCAGATTATTCATTATTAAACATACTATTAATTAAATCTTTTAACTAATCAATAGATTTGGTACATTACACAATATTATAAAATAAAGTTCATAAACCATTTTTTTTTTTTTGCTATACCATTTCAAAATAAAATAAATAATATAAAATAAGGTTTCCTTTTTTGAAAATGACTTTCGTAATAGCTATAAAAGGGTATATTACAAACTGACACTTTTTCCACATTTTATCAAGTATCGAAATGACCTATCGAAGAAACACAGCGGCAAGCCATTTTACCATTTCTGGAATGCCGTTAAAATTGTTAAAATACAAAGAGTAACAAAGATTTCAAAATGCTTTTCCTCTTTGTACACTTATGCTTGCATCAATTCATAAACAAAAGAGGGATTAGTGGGCAATAAAACATAAGGATGATAATTGGAATAAAACATTATTTAGTGATAAAACAACTTTCCAAATATTTTGCAATACAATAAGGCATTGGTATAAGAATGCAAGACCGATTCGTCTGATACCAAAAAACCGAAGTAAAATTTTCGCACAGGGTGTGTTTTTGTTTTAAGCGTATAATGGATGGAAAATTCTATACATAAATATTAGAAAGCAACTCCCGGAAATGCGCAGTATGTTACGAGGTAGCAACAGGACGATCATTGCTAAGAAATTCCTTGATAGAATTGTCCCAGAGGTTATGGATTGGCTTTCAGACCTAAAAACCTTTGGGTAATCGTTAAAAGGAACGTAGTCCAAAAATCTTAGGGAATTAGAGAGTTTTTGGTTTGAGGAATGGCCAAATAGTCTTTAACTAATCTTGTAAATTCAATTCCACAGCGTTGTAAAGAGGTTATTAAAAAAAACGGTGAACGAAAATCATATTAATAAATCTATTGCGTATCAACTTTAAAGTAACGTAAAATTACGATCTACATGTAGATCAATAAAAAAAAAAAATTTTTAAATAATTAATTTTTAAATTTCAAAAAATGAAGACATTAAACAAGAATTAAACAATGCTAAGAATAGATTAGATGAGAAGGAGTTCGAAAAAGGGGAGGATAATGGGAAGTGGCTGAAAGAGTTGCGAAGAAAGACGAGAAGAAATTACCTTGGTGAAAAAGAGGACAAACAGCTGGTTAGGCTGGAGAAAAAGAAGAGATGTTGGAAAAAAATATGAACGATTGGAAAGACCAGGTGATATCTTTACAAAAAGAATTATCCAATTTCAATGAAAGGAACAAATTGCGTAAAAAAAAAAATATACAAAAAATTATTTTTTATTCGTTTATTTATTTGTGAGACATTTGATATATTTTACAATGTTGACTAACTTGCTTTTTTTCTGGATTATCTTTCATGTTTCCTTGAGAAAAAGAATCATTGAAACGCAAACTTGAAGATCTAAGTTTTCACCTAATGAAACTGCAAAGTTATTAAACTGGAGAAAGATTTATAAGAAGGCACTGATTTTGCATTTATAATCATAACCTCTAATACAAAGTTACTATCTATTTTTATTTAAAATCAATACTAATTATAGAAATGTCTCGAGATCTATATTTTGCATCGATGGTAAATATATTAAATCTATGTCATCTAAGCGTATATATAAAGAATCACAGATTTTACTATGATCATGGAAAATTTGTGTCGATACTGGAGAAGATGAATTACCCCAAAGAGCATCCCGAAAAAATTCTTCGATTACGTGATTTTTGGCACGCATTATTCATAATCCCTAAACCCTGGCCTAACCCTAAATCCAAGAATGTGGTGGTTATTGTGTGACAGATATGATTTTCAAGGATACCTATGTGTGACACGGGTGATAAATAATTTTGATCACGTGACTATAACAATCGGAGAAAATAGATTGGTTTGTTCATAAAATGTCTACGTTGTTCGGTTTCGTTGGAAGGTTTTCTCGCCATACATCACACACTTTCCAACCAAGAGTCTTTTTCTCATCTACTTTCACATTACCTAACACGCTTAAGAGTTCGTGAAAAGAAGACAAAGCTATGCTTCCAATCAACATCAATACTTCAGCATCTGATTTCACGAAAGAAGATTTAAAGGCACTGAAAGTGAGGTTCCAACCAGCCCCGTCCGAAGGCCACGCCATTCCTGATAAGGATTTCACAGAATTTCCGCAACAATATGTTTGTCCCAAAATCAGTAAAACGATACTCAATGAACCAGATTTTAATGTTGATAATATTAGCGAAATTCCGAATAATAGCGTCCGATCATTCATTTATACATTGCATGATGTCACGAGAAACTTAGGGATACCCGAAACTAGAACCAACTCAATGGTTGAAGATTTGCTTCGTATTGCTATGATGAATGGCTGGCCCTTATCGATAATGTAATTATGAGAAGGTCTTTTTCTCTTTCTCCAATGATTTCCTAAAATCTTTATTCTGTCAAAACTATGAACCGAAGAGAAACCTAAACATTTTTAGGTAAGCCTATTGTTGTAGCACTGTATGGTTAGCTAAACTGTACTCTATGAAAATGATAACAAGCAATCATATTTTATTTTATTTTTTTTTTTAAGTTTCAGTATTTGGAAAATCCGGGCGTCATATGATTTCAAAGTGATTAGGTCTTAATACCCAATATCAACATATCTGAGACCCATAAGGTCGTGATTGGACTCAAGATCCAACTAGAACCATCCCGATAATACTGGCCTTAGGATTGCCACTAGATTATAGACACCTAGAACCTTAGTTCTGAAATCTCTAGATCCCCAGAATCACTGTCAAATTTGAATAGAGAGATCACTTTCAGCTATAGGGATCATCATTTTTAAGTTGGCAAAATCGAATCAAAGTACTCCCTAAAGATTTTAATAGAGTTATTAAAACAATATATGATTTGA
>CAJVPP010000186.1:0-41605 GCA_910592005.1 Funneliformis mosseae | reverse complement strand
CTTACAGGACTTGTTATTGCCAATTTAAACTTTGCTTAATGTGGGGTTTTGTTAGTAATGATAGGTTTTAATGTAGGAAATTTCGTAATTTTGAAATTAGCTGTAATTAACCGGTTCCAAATGTTGATTTTCAAGCCACATACGGATCTCGGTTCCGAATGTATATCTCCAAATCATAGAATGTGTTATTTACATCAAGAACTAATCATTGCGCCTTACGGTTGAATCATATACAGTATTTTGATAATGATAATTATTTTTACTTGGTATTACAAACAGATCACTGATACCAGATCATCTTGATAATCGGTTAACCGCTTAAATTAACTGCTTTGAAACGCCCAACATTGTGGAGGATATATTTAGATCTAGACCTGACCTGTTAAAAAAATTAAATGGAGGCTTATTGTATAACAAAAAAAAAAAATAATAATCCACGGGATATATACATATTGAGTAATGGTTAAATGAAATGTTTTTTTAGCGAAATTAAAAAAATTATGAGACGTTGATTATATATCAAAGATTCCCAATATTAATTAATGAGTCAAAAAAATGTACCACTTTTACTCGAGCAAATTCTCTTTACCGCGTTTTACATCGATCTTCGACTTTACCTTAGATATATCCGATTGCAGTTACCCTGTTGGCTGGGTTAACCATTTTTAACTATTAACCGGGTTTCTAAAGCCACATGCGTATCTCGGGATCTCCAAAACACCGGAATGCGTCATATCCATCATCCGACTAATTTTTTTTGTAGTGTTTAATCTATTGAGTGGAATTTTCTGTAGTTTACATCAACAGTAAATACTGTAATATGAAAAGAAGAGTCCAGAAGTGTACGGGTACGTACAGAAAAATACGTCGGATCATTTGGAAAAATGTGGTTAGGTTTTGTCACTTTCGGATGATTTCCAGAGGTTTTTTCAGATTACCCTACACTTTGGATGTCATTTGCCAGAGGACTCGGAAAACAAAAAAAAAAAACTAAAGTGGAGGAATTAATTAAAGAGAATTGATCGGACACAATTTAAACACAGAAATTTTCAATTCACATTGAGATAACTTATACACCAATGTTACTGTATTGCGTTTTCTAGAGTGTTGCGCAGCAATTCTTTGCAAGGAAATCCATGTGGATCGACTTCATTCATTTCAACCATACATCAATGTTTGAACGCGGAAGTTTGGATTCTTCGAATTAAACCTTACGAGATTGAAATTGTCCTTGAGTATGCGGTATGGTTCAATGTTGTTCCATCAAATGATGGCTAAAATTCCACAAGTGCAATCTTTCAGCAACAAGGCATAAATATTAATATTGAAAATTTATGAATTTCTATTGATTATATTGTATCGCGCATTTAAACCAATTTTTCTTTCCTTTTTTTCAGAAATTCGATTTATTATGTTTAATAAATGAGTAAATGAGAAATCTCATCATGAATTGATCTCAATATATACGGAAAGCTTTTAACGATAACCCGCGAATGATTGGAATCAATTTTACGAGAATTTCAATTATAGAAATTTTTTTTTTTTTATGAAAAAATGAATCCTAACTTTATTTCAAGATAAAACTATAAAAAAAATATATAAATATATATACTAATCGCCAAATAAATTTATTCGACCCCGATAACTTTTTTTTTTAATAATAATTGGTAGATACTCTTCTTGTCATTTATTGCTAAATGTAGTAATTTACTTACGATATTTCTTGTTAAACTTAATGTAGAAGAAATTAATGTAAGTAATGGAATAGCGCCATAATTTACAGTCCTAAGCATATAAAGAATCTAAACGTATGGGGAGGTAAGAAGGTTATTAGTAAACCCAAAAGAATTCTTATTTTATTTTATAAGAAGAGAACTTACTTGAATTATTAATTGAGGAATATCTTCAACGAAAATATTTAAAAAAGCACCAAAAACCATTCTTGTTTCAGCATCCAGACTAAAAGGAGCTTTGTATGATTCAGGAAGACCTTCTAAGGTTAAAACACTCATGACTTCAATATCAGCACAAGATAAGGTAGCAAATATACTTGCTAATACTATATTACTTTGAAGCCAACTGTTAAAATCTTGAACTTTATCCTTTCCTTTTTCAGTTTCATCTGCAGCAGCTACTTTTTCAGTTTCAATAGTTTTTTCTGCAGCTTTCTTTTCTTTTTCCTTTTTTTCCGCTTTTGCCTTGTTAATTTCGTGTTTTATAATAAGGTAAGCAAAAAATCCGTTAAACAGAAGTGGAAATGTTGTAAAAATAATGCTGTTTCGGAAAGAATTATAAATTAGAAAAATTGAATCAAAAGTAAATTACAAAGGTAAAGTCGTCATACCTTGGAATAAAAAGAGATTTAACGTTTCTGGCGTTTGTAAACACGAAAAGGATATCCACGACAAGATCGAAAATACAGACGCCAAGTTTGAAACTAATTGATAATCCAAGTTTTAACACATCAATTTTCTATAATATATATATATATATATTTATTTATTTATTTTAAAAAAAAAAAATCATTAATATAATAAATAAATGAAAATTTAAAAACGAGGGCACACGTCATACTATACCTTGTCGTCGTTTTTTGGATCTGTATTGTCGTCGTTTTTTGGATCTGTATTGTCGTCGTTTTTTGGATCTGGATTGTCATCCTTTTTTTGAGTGAATAAGAAGAATGAAGGTCCAATGACCAACCCAACCAAAAACACACTTAACAATCCATATTTATATTGTTCCCATAAATTTGCTATTTTGTCGAGCGACAAAAAAAAGGAGAAAAAAATTTTTTTAAGAATTTTTTTTGAAAAGAGCCAGCATTCGCAACATGTTTACTTACTAGCAACTTTACTATCAAAAGTATCATCCAAATAATTGGTAAATTTGCCTTGACCAATTGGAGTATATTTTTTATTTGTAATCAACGTACGAATATCATTGAAAACAGTTCCTACACCTTGTTCGGAATCTACATGTTTAATCACAATATTTATTAAATATAGATAAGAATGATTATCCACATCAGAATCACTTTCAACGTTCTTGTTTGAGTCAAGACGGTCAACACTTATAGGAACAGCATCGGCCAATTCTTTTAACAAAGAATCGAAAAAAATCGTTCGATTTCCAGCAGAAAGATATTCTTCATAGGCTTTTGTACCTTCATCAGTTAGACGAAACTGATAAGAGGTCGTTGGATGAAAACGCACATCATGAACAGTTCTTTCGGTGGGATAAACTTTCCAAACTTCTTCTTTTATGCCCAATAAAGGTTCTCTATAAGCTTTAATTTTAACAAAATTATTATCCATCTTAATATAATATTCCTTGCCCGGTACACTAAAAGTACAAGGGTATACGTTTACGACTACCGTTCTACTATCGTTTTCCAAGGAGCAAGCTTCGCCGGGAATTCTTTGACGTAACCATGATTGACCGAATTCCACTCGATAAATTTCAATATTGCCGTCGGATAATTCTACCTGATCATAAAAATTAATCACTATATCATTTTCTGGAATGACAGTCCCTCCAATCATTGGCGAACTTGATTCAATGTTTGCATTAGAATAATCATTTTCCCTAACAAGCATTTTAGGCAACTCGTACATCGTGAATGACCAGCTATTGCCGTTTTCAGGTTCAAGATCCGCTATCATCAAAGTATTATTTGGTAATACCGAATAAACAGCATTTGGATTAGACTGATGAGGTTCTTCCAAGCCCCATGGTTGAAACGATGCCGTATCATTATTAAGTAAAAAACCATAAACTAGACTACCCTTAGCACCTTTAACTGTAATTTTATTTGTTATCAGATATCCACCAAATGGTAAACTATTTACATCCCAAACTTTGTCATAAGTAATACCCGAAGGAATTAAATAATTTATAATTGAAAAGGAGAAAACTGAACCAGAAGATAAGAAAGCGATTTTGGCAACGAACCTATTGTTGTCTTGATTTTTTACGGTTAAGACACATACTTGACCAACTCCGACGTTTGCAATACTACAATGTAATGATTCAATAATTAAATTTGGTATAGGTGATTGATAAAGTAATAAAGGTTCGATTTGCGGTTCATTATATCTTATAGGTATAGCGAAGACTTGAACTTGTGGTTTCATCAGTGCTTGTGTGCTATTTTCAAGTGGTTGTGTTGTTTCGGCTGTTATGACCTTTCCAGTCGTATTTGCATATACGATAGCATAACCCTCATCAACTGTAGAAATAACGCTAACAGCTAAACTTGTATAATCGAGAAATTCAATCGTTCCTTGAGTTAAACTTATTATCTTTCCGTCAGGTCCTACATTAAATTGTCGCCATTCCGCATTTGGTGAACCTTTAATGGCATTGAGTCTGATAAATCCTTTCTCCCTATTAACATTTAATATTATAAGAGTATTTATCTTAAGCATGTGAGTGGGTGTTGTAAATGAGACCCCAAATCGAATTCTATCTAAAACGTTGCCATTATAATCAATTATCATTCCCCAATCTTCATACGTATCGTAATCATCGCTATTTGTTGCATTATGGTAAGTAACTAAAATGTAATTCTTTCCAATCAAATAAAATTCTATTAATTCCAAATTCTTTGGGTTTAGCGGATCAGTACGATCCCCGCGCGAGCAATAGTTAAACTCCGGAATGTCTAACAAAATGTCGTTCTCAACAACCGTTGCGTTAGGATAAACGATTCTTAAAGAAAACTCTTCTAACGAACAAAGACCTATATTAGGAGGTTTATCAGGAATTCTTTTAATTCTTATGAGTCTTAATAATACTGTGCCATTATCGTACATCTTCATATTCCATATACGAGGTGTATTAAGGGTTCCTTCGTATTCCTTTGTTTCATTATGATAAAGTTGTGCATTTATATATAAAGGATATACTGATATGATCGCGAAAAGAAATAAAGTTATTAAGAAATTCGTTCGCATGTTTTTTTTAATGATGTTGCAGCGTGTGAGAAGAATTATGAGAAAAAAAAAAAAAAAAAGGCTATTTACTGTCATACATTTTAATTAACCGGGATCTGCAATCCTATAACGCCGCACCGCCGGGTTTCCTTTTTAGGAAAATGTTCGGACGTTTTTCTTTTGCCACCGGAGGTTACCTAAAAAGAATTCTTTAAAAGCTCTCGAAAAGTTGGAAAATCAACTTTGAAAGTTTACTTCATCACAATACAACTATATCCAGAAAATCCAGAAAATTAAAAAATGTAATATAATTGTTTTTTTAAGAGTTAATCCTTGTTTCTTTGTTTACATTAACGATAATAATAAAAAAAATGAAACATGTGAAATTGTCGGTAAAATTTCATTAAAACAAAACAGCCACATCGATTACAAGTTTTCGGGCTGTGTTAAATAAAGTTTACTAAAATACATTTAAATATAAAAAGGTATTTTTTTTTCTATCATCCGAATCTCAACAAATATTTCAACAAAAAAAAAAAAAAAAAAAAATCCTTAAAACTACATATTAATTTAAAATGAAACAATTTATAAACTTAATGTTTCTTCTCTTCCTCATTGCTGTTGCGGCAGCTTTGCAAACCAGTGATCAATCGTTGGCAAACGTTTTGGATAGAAGGACGGAACCGAAAAAGTGCCCTTGCGCTTTTGCAGGATCAATTTTTGATCCATTTGTAAAGGATGCCTCGAAAGGCTCCGCAAGGGGTTTTGTTTCTTATGCCCAAGATGAGCTTGGGTGCACCATCATCTCTGGACAGTTCAGCAAAGGCTTCGAGGATAAGAATGGCACTTTTCGAATCGTTGATAAATGTGATAACCTCCTTTTTGATATCTCGAAAGAATTGGATGTGAAGTTCTCCGAGGATGGTGGCACCAAAGCTTTCAGTGTTAAGTTTGAAAATATCAACCTTAACTGTGATTCCAATGGTCTTCTTTTGGTCGAATGTAAAATTAAATCATACTACAAACGTCAAAGTGCAAGTGGTGCCTCTATGCAGGCCGGTAGTGGTTCTAGCGCCAATATTGATAGTTTGCCTTAACGCATAAGTTCCAAATTATCTCGAGAAAAATTTTCTAATGAAAATGAAGAAGATATTGACGGATTTCTGAATCATACATCACATTAAAAATATGATTTCAAAATTGTAATTTCTTTTTATTCCCATGATAAATGAATACTTTTTCTTACTTCTACTTCAAAGTGTATGAAAATTATAAATTAGAACTATATTTTCTTTATGTAAATATTTTTTTTATAATAAAATCTTATCAAATATCGTCTTATCAAATTCTCGTCATTTTCAATTGATTGGTCTCAATTGCGAGACTTTGCTCAAAATGTTATCTTGAAATGACGCGTTTCAACTTTTTACTATCAAAGAACTTGCGGAGCCGAGTCATTTTTTAATTATGATGACATGATTTGCGTCTCACAAACATCAAAAGATCTGTTTATTAATTCATCGATCTATTCGATCTTTTTCTTTTTTACTTTTAGTAAGATGTACTGGTGCTTATTCTTAATTCAACGGATACGCTTGTAAAATCTCACATAGAATCATCATACATAATCTTCTGTTTAATAGGATCTTACGTATTCATGGGATTAAATTCACCGTTAAGGATGAAATATTTCAAGAAGTTTTTGGAAATAAGTTGTGGGAATGATGAGAGCTTTAATTTAATTATTATCATTATAATTTTTTTTTTTTTTTAGTGAATAATTAACTATGCTTCTTTAAATTATCGGAATCAAAATTGAAACTTTTGGCTCGAGGTTAAAATTTTGTCATTTTTTCGCTAAAGTTTGAAATTAAATATTGGCAGATTATTATTTTTTTTCCATCGTATACAATCAAACTAGAGGTTGGAACCGGTTTTGGGTCTAAGCCGACCCGTTTGCATCCGGGTGTATGTAAAATCGATTCAAACCGAATAATCGAACATATAACCAAAGATGACACTGACAAAATAGTCCAATATAATAAAAATGTATTTCCTTAAAGTATTCGTTAAAGTTTTTTATTTGTATTACATTAGTCGAATCATTAAAATAAATTTTGTTTCAATGAAGCGCGTATATACGATAATTCATTTCGCGAGCTAACTAAGCATCACATTGCATCACATTCCATTTCCAAATATAACAACGCCACGTTTGTTTACATTTACCAATAGACTGCATTGTACATTATCAAAAAAAAAAACCTATATATTGTCAAGAATTTAAAACCAAAATTCCAAAAAAAGAATTCATTATCAAATATAGAACTAGTTTGTGCCAATCGAAGCAACTAAAAAAGATTTATGGAAACGGTTTAAACCGAATTTAAAAACGGATTGATACAACCGGTTCCCATCTCTTAAACAATACCAATTGTTCGTGTAATGAAGTAAATAAATAAAAATAAAAATAAATCATAAACATCTAAATCTTTACTGTTTTTGATTGTTTTATTGTGTTTCAATTCCTTTTCTAATTTGAAAATCATACATACATACACGTACATACATATTTATTTTTATGGGCGTTTTTACCCATCCATACATATATATATAGTTCTATATTTGTTCTATTTTTAAAAAATCAGTCATGATAAATGCTATGTTTACTTCTCCCTAATAAAAAGATTTCATTGACACTGATACTCAACAGATATTGTTGTGATTATAAGATAATAAAGATTTAATTACGATGGATATCGTAGGAACAAAAATAGTAGCACATAAAGCATTTAACCAAATGAAAATAAAATTCATGGTATTGATCCTGCATATATCATGATTCATTGGTATGACATTGTTAAAATCTGCTGGACATGTGAACGGAACCCGGTTATATAGTTGATTTATCACGAGGTGCGTATTAACAGCTTACAAAAAAAAAAAAAATAAAAACAATCAGTATAATGCGTTTTAAAATAAAAAAAAAAGAAAAGCTCTTCAATAAAATTTCATCATACCGGCAAGAACAATCCAAGCAGGAAATACAACGAAACTAAAATGTGATAAAAATATCAATTCCCAAAAAAAAAAAAAAAAAAATTGGTTTTTGCATTGCATTGATTAGTTACATACATGTTAACAAACAATAGAATGTTATATATGATTTCGATGCGTCTAATCTGCTCGTATGTTTAAAGTTGTTGATGAATAACACGAAATAGATCAAGATTGACCACTAACAATAAAAAATTTCGTTGTTTATCATCAATACGGCGTCAAAACTTGTAAAGAAAGAAAAAAAAAGATTAACTCACATTCAACTAAATTCGTGAAAAATAATAACACAAGATATCTAAAAATATAAAAAAGAAATTCAGCCGAACCGAAAATAATTAGGATCATGATCTTGTCTAATAAAAACTTACAAGGGTTGAAGGTTTATATTGGCTCTTATAAAACAAGAATTCATATTTCAAAAATGCTTAAAGAAAAGAACGAGTTTAAAAGGAATATTTTTTGATTAGTGTGAAAAAAAAAAAGAACAATTGAAAATTCGAATAAAAATTGCTTACCTAGAAAGATACACGCGTACATTAATAAACATCAAAATGTCGCCACCGTGTATATAAATCTTTTGAAAAAATTTAATCGACCGTTAATAAAGCTATTCAATTTAGAATGAAAAGGAATGTTCATTTTTTTTTTTTCGATTTATTTTTATTTTTTATTTTTATTTATTTTACAAATAGATTATTAAGTTCTTCCTTTTTCTTATATAACTAGTTTATTCACAAAAAAAAACGAAAATGATACTTCCTTTTCTTTTTATAACTAGTTTATTCATTTTAGCAAAACACGGATTCGTAATTATGTCACTTAAGCCAATGCAGTTACACATTTCATTGAGCCAAATAAAGATTTATTATGATAATAGAATTTGTGTTTGGTTTTCATCCCGGATAGGGAATTTCAATGAACAAATATGCTTTAATTACATCTATCTGACGTTACCTAACTCTTCACGAGATCATTTCAAAAAAGAAATTTCTAAAGTCTCTACATTAACTACCCAAGTATTCAATTTTTTAGGTACACGACTCGATAGGATTTTTTACAAATCATTGATACAAACGAAGTTTGCTCGCCCCCCAAACCATAATATTTCTAAATTCGAACAAGCTTTAAATAATTTCAATAAAAAACACTCGATAATCTTCTCATAATGAATAGAAAGGGTTCCTAATCTGACATGATCGATGCATAAATATTCCAATTCTTTTAAATTTTTACAATTGATCAGAAATAATCTCGAAATTCCCGTTAATTTCAATCGTTATAACGTGACCAATCAAAAGTGTTGACATGTTCTAAAATTGACTTTGAGAGATGTCATAGGAACCTTTTGCATATCGATTAACCGACAGCCCAAAACTTAATCTTTCAAATGAAACACTTCTGTGATAAGAGATACGTACATAAAATCAGAATGCCTTGATCCCTTTACAAGAAAATGACATTTGGGAGGTTTGCTAATAACAAACATAGTAAATCATATGATCCGTAACGTGATTCTAATAGATTACCTCTCATTTGATGGATAATTTTTGATGGAGATTCTTTCTACATTTCTCCATAAACATTTTAAAGTATGATCCAATAATTGATATTGATGAATTTTTTTATCCAAATTTTTTTATAGCATCATTTAAATTCTGATAATTTAGGATTTGCAAATGCGATGGATGATCGTATAATGCTCTTCGTAAACTTTTTTCCGGTAATTGCAATCCATTTGCGATAAGTGAATCTTTGGATTCTTTAATATGAAATACTTTGGTTAACGTTAAGAATCTCCTTCAATGGCAGGGATAGCCAATGAACCCCGATATCTATTCACAAGGATGCTTTCTAAATTTTTTTTATCATGGCTTGTAAACCCTTTTCTAATTCTTTAATAGTAACTGACAAAGGCGACTTGATTGCAATTATTTAAATCCTTATTTCCCGTCAAGATTTTTTTTCAAAATTACATTCACATGAAAATGAGTATACAGTTATTTATTTCTAAGGAAAGATAGTGAATTTATATATTTAATATTTTATTTTTTATTTGTCACGATCACATGATTAATTACGCCATTAATAAAATTCTCAATTTTTATTCACAATTTTCAAGATTTGCTTTTATAACTCCTTGATCAGCAAACTTTTCCAATGTCAGTTTGGCGTCTTTAGATTTCGGTTTATATATAAATTCCAAGACCCTACACAATCTGGTAGCACACGCTCGCAAAAAGATCTCCAAGGCTTCGGTCGAGATAGTATAATTTGTAACTTGTAACCTGGTTAAATTAATTGGAACGAACGGTCCGGATTGTTGCAATGCATCGCTGATATCGAAATCATGATCTTTTAGGTTCCGTAAAATCAAATATTCGAGCTTTGGACATTTTTGAAAGAATGATTGTAACGTTTCAATCCCTTCAATATGAAGTGGACCATCATATTGGTAAAGGTTCTTGCAACTATTGATCAATGTCTCAGTAAAAACTGGAAGATCCATAATATTTCCATAATTAGAAATAAATTTCAAGGATTCCAAACTTCCATGAGTATTTTTAATTAAGACATTCGATTGTGATATCGTAATCATTGAAACGAACAGTTCTTTAAGCTTTGGGAATGATGAATTCATGTAATACTTCAAATTCGTACCATCACCTTGCATGGAGGAAATTAATTTCAACCTCATTCTCTCGATATTTTTACTTTCTTTAAAATAATCCAATAAAATATCATATCCAAACAATCGCACATCCGTAACGGAATGGGATTTCTTCCTGATGGCGTTTTCGACAAGAGGAATATTCTTACTTTTCAAGTTTATCAAGATGCAATCCAAAGGAACCTCTTGAATTTCTATGAGCTTTGCCAACCCTCCATTATCCGTACAGCAACATTCTATATTAAATCTCTTGATATTCCTGCATATTTGAGCTACGAGATACATAAATTGTGAGAAAAGGCAAGCTTTACATGAAAATTCCGTGATGTTTGATAAACTTTGATCTGCGCCTGATGCAAAAGGAAGTTGTAAAAGGTAATATTCATTTAATATATATCCAGCCTTCATAAAAATACTGAATCTTTTCAGAATTTTGCACCGAGCCATAAACATTTCGTAGATAAATTCCAGCACTTGATTTTTCATTTCCTCTCGGAATATTTCATCTTCCGGGATATCATTCGCGTTCATCCAAAATCCAATCCCATTATAGAGAGATTGATAATCCAACCCCTTCAACAAGGACGGATAGTCGATAGATACCGACTTCAAAGTTGAAGAGGATAATTCTAACCCACCATCCGAGATTTGAGATTTCGAACCTTGAGGTAAGCAAGAAATATAAATTGATATCAATGGTGCGAGTCGACTTCTATTGTGTTCTTTTGAATGTAACCATTCAATCGGCTCTCTCCAAAGTATGGTAAGTCCGGCTTCACACCACTTGCGATTGACCAAGATACAAGCATGTAACGATTTAAAGCTATCATCCCACTCATTGTACGTTGGGCCAAAATTTTCAAGGATTTGTAAAAGGCATTCTGTTGGTAATTTTGATTCCATTTTTTACAAATGAACGATTGAATCGGATTTCTGAATGATTCAATTAAATATCAAAAATAATAATAATAATAATAATAATATGTAGTAATAATCTCTCTCTCCTTATTAAAGAAAGTATTATACTCTTTTTAAAACTTTATATTATATAATAAATAAATAATCTGTTTTTTTTTTTTTTTTTTTTCAACAAAGTTTTCATGGGAAAGAAAGATAAAAGCTGCGGAAGAAGGTAACCCGAGAAATCTTATCCCTATTTTGTATTTATCTTGATGTGGCGTAGTGGCGCAGTCATACAAGGTGACCCCATTGCTCGTAATCAACACATTTTTCATCCCACGTGATTTTTTGGCCGGCATCACTGAATGGCCGAAATTATCCAGTGACAAATAAGGAATTTTGGGAACGGTAACCGTTCTAGTCAGTAACAGGACATAATTTATTTTATGAAACACGCGTGACATGACATCAGCAACGCAGAATTCTATTGGGTGAACAATATGCAGGACAGAACGACATTGCGTATTTGATTGTGCTTCGGGCAACAAATTATATAGGGTCACGTGGGGTGAAAAAAGTGTTGGCGATACGATACTGCTGTTCTGTGGAAGATAATAATGGAGTGAATGCCATGTGATGTGATTGTTCCTTCCAACGAGTTTGGTTCTTTTTTATGTTAGCCCAGTGTGTACTTCCTATTCAGTATGAGATTCAAGTTTAAACACCTTTGGAAAAAACGAAATGATATTCCTAAATAACGTAAACCCATTTTATAAAAAAAAGGGCGGAATCTCATTACGGAGCAATGATGTATTTTAAATATTTAAATATTGAATTCCAAATCCAGCAAATTTTTAAACTGGTTGTTCCGTTATTCATAAGACAGGTCTGAATTTTTAATATATCTATTATTTGAATCACACAGTTTTAATATCTGTTTATATATAAGATGACCAAGTCATTCGGAACTCTTACCAAGAATTTCAATACCAAAAAAAAGTGATACAAGAATTAATTAATTGTTTATATAACGTTACGTCTCTTGTGAGATTGCTATTTCCTGACCGATCTACCTTTTTTATTTTCACCTCCATTTCTTAATTCATTCTCAAATTATGAATCGACGAAACGTACTTTTCGCTTTCCAATTTTTTGGGTTAATGTCATTAAATTTGGTTTGTCTTGGAGCTTGTAAGTAAAAATAATCTTTTATGTTTAATCACCGCAGATGACGAATTTATGTTTACGATATGAAATTTTTAGTCATTGCGAAGTATATATACTTACGACAACTTGAATTTCAAATTCCGTTGAACAAGCTTGAATACGCTTATCTGGGATTGATAATGGGAACCCTTCTAAAGGATGGTAAAGCAATCTTTTTTTATTTTCAGAATTTTTTTTCTTTTCTTTCCTTTTCTTGAACGTTATCTTTGAAATTTGAATAGTCACGTTCACTTGCGCGATGCTCAGGGGATCCATGAACGTTTTGCATCCGAGAAAACAAATCATATCACATAGTCTTTTATTGATAGCTTGGATGGTTATTACAGGTAAAATAAATTAAAAATTAATTTTGAAAAATTTCACAAGACAGAAATTCAAAATGAAAAATCTTTGTTCGTTTTTATAGGTTTATATACAAAGTTTGAATTAAATCAAAAGCTTCCATTGATGTGCCCATCAAATTTCGATTATGAAAAAAAAGAATTCATGACAGCTTGCAAGTTTCGTCGATTAAGTATGATCATGATGTGGTTGTACGCAGGAGCATTCGGATTATCAGTATTAAGTGTGTGGATATGTTTTAAAAATATGTCGGAAGATTATGATGAACCGAATTCATCATCACCACCAAGGACGACGACGGATGAGGAGAAATTTCAATTCGCCCCCAAACTTTCAAAGAATAATTTTATTTCTCCAATTTCATCGTAATCATCATAGCAGGCGTTTGTAACGCCATCATTTTAGCTCAAAGTAGTTTGATAAAAAATTAATAAATTAAAAATTTGTGCAAAATGGTTTAAATTTGTTTAACCACATGGTTACGCGTAACATTAAACAAAGACCAATGATATTCGTTGAGTAGCACGTGTTGATCATGATTGTTTTCTTTAGGATCTGACAATTATTTCCTTTTACGAGCTTCATTGGCGTCATTACAAGACCATAAAGCCTCAAGTCTTATTTGCATAAACCAGGATATACACGAAAGACATACAAATGTGTACCTATAATGATTTTAATGATTTTATGATTTATGCACTCCAACAATCAAAGAAACAGGTTTACGTTTTTACAATGGTGAAAAAATATTCGCAATAAGATAATATAATTCAAAAATCAAGAAAAATAAAAAAGGAGCGTCAAAATCACACGCGAAGAATACTTTTAGACAACAAAAGAATCGGTAATCAATAATGAATGGTCTGTTTGATAAAATAAGCTACGGACTAACCCTTTTTCCCGTTTATTTTCTTACCCTTGGCGGCGTGATCAATAAATAGAACGATTTTTTTTAAAACGATTTAACCGGTAAATCTCAATTTTCGAAATTCTCTGTTATAGTGCCGGCCCCCGGTTCATGATTACATCATCCTTAGCTACTGATTAATAGGTTACTTCCATTTGTGTCTTTATTTACCTGAATATAACATGCCAAAGACCAATTCGGATAGAAAACCCGATTATTATGGAAATCAAAAGCTTAAAAAACCGAAAATAAGAAATTCTGTCATCAAAAAAAACAAAATCAAAATGGCAAAAATTTTTCATCACAATAATAAATAATATAAAAAAATCGTCCGATTAATGGTCAATCATATTTATTATTATTTATTTACGTTACATATATTTTCTGAAACGTGAAATCAAAAAAATTTCATAAACACATACATATAAATAATATAATAAAATTATATATATAAAAAAGGAAACCAAAAGAGAAAAGAGAAAAAGAAAATTATTATTTATTTTTTTGATTATTTTTATTTTCTTTTAAAGCCCCCCCTTCACCTTCCTTTTTTTTTTTTCTTTTTTTTTTTCTTTTTTTTTTTTTTTTGAAAAATAATTTTTTTTTTTCTTTGTTCCCGTGAAATGACTTGAATGAACAATGAATTTCGAAATTATGTTTCGGCCCTTTTTATACACACTTCGGATATTACAATGCGCTAGTAGTTTGACATGTTTCATTTTGGGTATGTGCGACTTGTTGTGTGATAGTTTCGTTTAGAAATTATTGTTAAAACGTAACTTATTTCATTAAATTACCATATAAAGAAATCTTTAGAATTGTTGGCGTTATATATTTCATCGATACAGGATATAAAAAGTAAGCATGAGATACTTTTAAATGAGCAATAACGAGCATTAAAGGTTCAAATATTAATGATATGTTTTTTTTATTTTTCCTTTCTTTTAACAAGCAAAGTTGAATTGTTATTTGAATATTTGGTAATGAACCTAGGGTTAATTATGAGCGGTAATTTATCACATCGTATATATATAGATATAATTTTTGAATTAACGTTGCGAAAATAACTCTTAAAATTTAAACTTAGTCCTTCATGTATTTCGATTTCATCAACGATGGAGAGGAGGGTCGCGTAAATACGAGATTATGTTAGATTGGTATTTATTAAAAAATTTTATATTTCTCTCTCATTTTTCAAATAATCTAACCTTTAAACCGTAAAAATAATCCATCTAGCATATTGATGAATGCATGGATGATCTTTGGTTTGTTACGACTATCTCCACAATTCAACAATTCAAGTTTCTTAACCTGCAGCTCAATTGAACCTTATCATCAGCGTCAAGGTTGCATAACTTACCTAGTAACGTTGATAATTGGATTTTTCATTTCCGCGTTGTACATTCTCTCATCGATCTTAACCGCATGGTTATGGACAAGATCATCCTCAGCCACCAACACGAACCCTAACCCTAACCAATCCAACCTCGACAGCGAATCCTCAAAGTCATCATTATCATTAACTCTATCGAAATTGAATCAAATAAGGAATTCGCAAATTGTCAACGATTTCTCGGAATTCCAAGATGGTGAATTTAGACATTCTGAAATACACGCAGAAATGTCGTTAAAAGAATTTGTTGAACTTAATAAACGTTTCTCTCATTTATTTAACGATGGGTCAGAATTTAATGGGACGGATGGCACGATCGTAATTTTTCGTAGGCCTTCCCCTTCTTATCTTCGTTACGAACAATCCTCTCGTAATAATTCATTATGTGAGAGTTATTTGGAAGCCAACAGAAGGAAATACATGTCCGAATATAGTTTGGATAGTTCATTTAGTAGAACTTATGGTTCGATAATAATTCCGCGTAAATATTTACCAAGTACCGCACGTAGCGAAACTGATAGTACAAATAGCATGCTTAGTAGGTGCGATGGGTCCATCTTAGTGGGTAGAAATCAAATCACTTCCACTTATAGTGATAATAGCAGTAAGCGTTTATCATCAGCATTTAGCGATCAAACTACTAGTAGTAAATACGATGGTTCAATCATTATAAAATTAGTCGAATAATTTTTTATTTTAGTTTTTTTTTTTATATTAATTTTAATTTTGGTTTTTTTTTTTTTTTTGTCTTTTTTTTTTTTTTTCAATAATATTAAAAAAAAAAAAAAAAAAAAAAAAAAAAAATTAACAAATGTAATAATCACTGGCAAAATCATTAGATCCAAACGTACAAACACCTTTCAAACTATACCTATATAAAATCAAATCATGATCACTCGTTGTATTATCAAGATTAAAATCCAATTTCGTCTTTAACCTCTTTGAGCAATAAAATAAAAAGGCTTCCAACGCTTCCGCAGAAACATCCCAAGTGTGATTTATCACGAATTTTTGTAAGCTCAAGGGAACAATTTCCCCAAGTTTGGAAAAGATGTCACTAATATCATATATGAACCCTTCCTCCTCTTCCTTACTAAGTATGTGCAACACTTCCAATTTTTGACAACTTTGAAACAAAAGTGGTAAGTAATGAATTGACTCATGAGAGAAAGGAGCTTCGTAGTAATTTAAGTTCTTCCCATATTGTATCACGGTTTCTGCAAGCAAGGTTAAATTTTCCACGTCTGGAGGTTCTGACCATAATATTAGGATCGATTCAAAAACTCCTCCCGTATTTCTAATCAATGTGCAAAGTTGTTTCAAGGTTATGACTTTTAACGAGATCTCTAATTCCCTTAATTGAGTGAATTTCGAATTGACGAATTTCTCCATGGATTTTCGATCCACGGTTATGGTATTGGTGGTAGGGTAAATGAACAAGTGTTGTAAATCATGGCTCGTACTAAACGTATCCATCATTGAACAATGTCCATGAATCCACAAATCTCTGACCGAATGAACCCGTTTCCTTAAGGCTCTTCCTAAAAATGGAAAGTTCCCACTCTTCGTAGCCTTAATGAAGATATACTTTAAAGGAACTTTCTGTGATTCGATGAGCGTCGCCAACCCTTTATTATCTTTACAACAGCAAAATATTTGAAATTCTGAGATATATTTACAAATCTTTGCCGCCGCAAACATGATCTCGGGCATCGTGCACCCTTCACACATGAACGTGGTCAAATTGGCCAAACAGATATTCGCATTTGGTAAAGTGGTTAAGGGTAAAATAAAATCCACCTTTGCCCCTTTGGAAAAGTGAAGCCTTTTTAAATGACATTTATCCATGAAAAGTTTGGAGAGTGAATTAAATACCTGAAAGACTTTATACGTAACATTTAATTTGTTTAATTCCCTGAGTTGTCTTGTAATTTTTAACCATCCATTTATTGATTTATATAAAGTTCCATAATCGAGACTTTGTAAGAATTTTGGGTAATCAAATAAAGGGTTGGAGTAATTTAAAGGCAAGTTGATCCCATCTTGAATGAGGTTTGATTTGACCTCTTGGGGTAAGCATGAAAGGTAAGTTGACACTATCGAGCTGAGTCGATCCTCGTTACGACTTGTGCCAACGCTAAAGTGAATCCAATCTAAAGGTTCCCTCCAAAGGATCGAAACCGCTGTAATGCACCATTCTCGATCGACTAATATACACTTATGTAATAATTTGTAATCTTCATTCCAAAAATGATATTCCGGACTAAAATTTTCGAAAATCTTTAACAAACACTCCGTAGGTAACCTTACGTTCGTCATTGTCTAACGAATAATTGAATTAATATATTTTATTTTTATGTTTATTTTTTTTTTTTTTTCGACTTAATAAGAAGGGAAGAGAGAGAAGAAATAGGAACTTACCCGGTTACAAACTTGTCTTTTATACCATTGTAGCGTTACGCAAATCATGCGAGTTAATGAAGTTGATCAACACGTTTTGAAAGTCTTATTAGCTTGATTAGCTTAATTCGATAAGGGGCTTGCTAAAATTATTGGTTCAAAGTCAACCAATAAAATCAAAAAATATGCGAGTCGCGAAACGCGAAATGTATATATTGTTAATTCAAAATATCAATTTCAGCAATTCCTCAACCGTAAAAAAAAAGTGGTTGGGAGTCGGAAATTATTATAGTAGTACCTGCTTAAAGATAATCGAGACATTTTTTTAATTTTGCATTATTTTTTTGGGGGGGTGAAAGGGAGGCGAAAAGATTTGCAACAGGATGGGAGCGATCGACGGGGAAATTAATAAAATTACAAATTGCTTTGAATTGATTTTAAATAAAGGTTTGTGATACCGAAAGGTGTCTGAACTAAATTACGACGCATGGAAAAACGATAATATAAAGAAATCCCGATTTTTTTTTTTTTGATTCTATCTAGAAAAGAGGATTTATAAGGAAGTTTTATAATCTTTGGGCGAATCTTGCCGATCGTATTCATTTTCGACGCCTTTCTATCAAAAGTTTTTGCGATAAAATAATGATATAATTATTTAGGGAAATCTTTTATATTTCAAACATGTGACAATATCAACGAATCTAACTATTTCCGATAACATTTATAACTGTTTATACTGCCATTTTTTCATAACTTACATTCTGCAAATCATGGTCGCATGAACCCAATATAAGACATGTTCATTCATTCTTTCAAGTTTTTCTTTTCAACAAAAAGCAAAGAAAAAATATAGAGTGCTCTACCCGTAAACTCCTCATTCTTTTTTTTTTTTTTTTTTATTTTTTTTTTAAAAAAAAAAAATTCTCGATTAAATAAAATAAATAATAACTTGACATTTAACTCTTTGATAGAAATACAAATGTCTGAACATCATTTTTTCAATGGTTATGATTATGCCGATGAAGGAATTACTGAAGAAACCAATGAATTGATGAATGAAGATGAGGAAGAGAACACTTACATGAATTTTGATCCCGAAAAAATAACCCCAGAATATCATATTCAACAGGCTGAGCAAGCCTTGACAAAATTAAAGTCCATCATTGAAGAGGCTGACTGGAAAAAGGTTCTTCACATTAAATCAGGTGTCGCCGTTTTCAGTAAAAATGAGAATGGCGACGATGAAAAGTTACCTATATTTATGAGTGAACATATTATTGAGAACTTTACTCCCCATGCGATTTTCGCCGTCGTTGGAATGAGGAAACTCTGGGACCCATGGTAAGCAAATTTTTATCCATGTGACGAATACACTTATTCACGTGATGAAGTCGATAAATAAACTAACGAGTTTACCACGATAAACCAGGTACGAGGAGGGCAACCTCGTTGAAAATTTAGATAGTACGACAAGCTTAACCTATATGACCATGCAAGTATTGGCTGGTACCAGGTAGTTAATTGATTTTTTATTTGATTTATCGGTTGAGACTATGTATCATTGCATTCTTTCTAATACCGTTCATTTCAATCCTTTCACTAATATAGAACTAGGGATTTATGTTTGGTGGAAAAAATTGAATACACTACAGATGGAACAATCTATTTTGCTGCTACCTCAGTTCAAACTCCAAAAGTACCTCGGGTTTCGGAGAGAATTCGTGCTCACCTAAACCTCAATGGTTGGGTTATTCAGCCAATTTCTCAAAATCCGCTTCGTACAAAAATTACTTATGTACTTCAGAGCAAAGCTGGAGGTTGGGTTCCTTCGGTAGTATCTAGAAGATATTTAATAAGACGTCCACTTGTTATCTACGCCATCGATCAATATTTACAAAAGAATGGCCCCACTCCTGTGACAGTCAGTAGTGCTACGAATTCAAATCGTCCTTCCCGTAGACCTAGTATTGCTTCATCGTTTAATAGTGTGAATGTCGTTCATAAAGATTTGAAACATAATGTCTCAAAAGATAGAATAGAATCACATAATAAATCATATAACAGACAAATTGTTCCTCCAACATATTCCCCTCGAACAATAAAACGAGATACGATAGAAGAGATTCCAGATAATTCATATGATAATGATGTAATCAAACATTTTTCATCTCCAGATACGCCTGAAAGTCAAAACTCACCAACACTAGCAACCACACCCCGCCGGCCTATCAACAAAAAACCGACAACTCCTCCTACTTCATCCTTACGGTCTCAAACTTCACTAACTTCACTCAATGGTAAAAGGAAAAAATCTGTACCATCACCACTATATTTACGTGATGATAGAAAGGAAACTTTCGTATCACCTCAACCAGCGCAAAAAAAGCATCGATATAAGAATGTCATAACTAAAGCTATTGCGCAATTCAAGGAAAATGTAAATTCCATGGATGGTTGGCTTTTTTATAACGAAAGCAAAGGTGTTAAAATTTACACGAAAGATGTTGAAGGTAGATCATTTCCAATAATTCGTGGAGATTATACACTTTCTGGTGGGTTCACCGCTTTTGATTGTTTGTCGGTTCTCAAAAACTTATCATTACGAAAATCATGTAAGTGATTTTTCTTTTCATTCCAATTTCATATTTTCATTTTTTTTTTTACAATTGTAAAAATTTTCAATTAAGTTTAACACCGTATATAATAGGGGATGATCGTTTCGATGGTGGTGAAAATATAGAAAACCTAAGTAATACCGAGAACCTTAGCAGAGTTTCAATGAAGGGAACGTTTCCTATCAGGTAAGATTTAATAAAATTTCCTTTAAATGACCATTTCCTTTTTTAAAAAAATTGTATCTCAACATTTTCGTAGTGGTCGTGATTTTGCTTTATTCGGAACGGTTGAACATGATCCAGAAACCGGTAAAATTGTTTACGTTACGACTTCAATAATTGACTCGGCAATCCCTGAAGTGAAGAAATACGTTCGCGCTCATATCACCTTTGCCGGGTGGCAGATGGTTCCAAACTTTGATTATAAAGGAAAAACGGAAACATTAAGTCTTATTTATATTGTTGATAGTGATGTAAAAATTGATTCCATCCCAACTTCTATCCTTAAATCTCTCTCAACTGGGACTCCAATGGTCATTCAAAAGATCGACGAGATGTTACACGATATCGGATTCCCGCCTTATGTATTAAAATCTACCTCTTTGATCATATCAGAGGATCTTGACCCAAATACTTTTCAAGGTGAATTGTCGCTTGTCGCTGAAAGTAATAGCGTTACAGAAATTCGCTTCTCCAGAAAAATGTATCCAAATGGGTTTATTTTAACGGTTAACCCCGACAGTGCAAAGGTTGAATTACTTCCGGACAATTCGGATACCATTCGATTGACGCTTCCCTCAAAAGTTGACACAAAAAAATTACATATTACGATCACGAAAAGCACATCTCGAGGTTTTAAATTGACTTATAATGAAGGCAAAGTAATTAATGAGGTTCCAAAAGATACTAATAATGAAGTTGGCGCAATTCCTGTGACAAAATCTCGAAAGGCAAACAATGAAATCAAAACGGTGATAGAACCAGAATCAGTATCAGTATCAGAACCAGAACAAGAACTAGAACCAGAACCAGAACCAGAACAAGAACCAGAACTAGAACCGGAACAAGAATTTGAACCAGCACCAGAACCAGAAGAATCAGAACCGGAACCGGAACCGGAACCAGTGCCAGAACCAGTGACGACAAGGCGTCCTAAACCAAAAGAAATCATAAAAAATATCACAAAACGTTCGGAAGGACCCCCTCAACCCGAAGAACCCGTAATACTAACGCATCAGACACGTCTGGCTCATTCTACTAATTCTTCTGCAAATTCCACACTTGTTGCGAATAGAAGAAATATTGTCATTAATGCATTAAACGATCAGTTAACAGATAATAATGAAGATTTAAGTCGGATCCCAGCAATAAATACAAGAAGAATTGTTTCACCAGATACATTTCAATTCAAAGAAGGTAATTAGTAATTTTGATTAGCAGATTTATTTATACGCTCAATTGAATTTAAATTATTTAATTTTCAATTTTTAGTACATATACAAGATTCACAAGATTCACAAGATTTACAAAAAACGTATCAACGATTAGACGGAAAATACGAAAAACTAGAGGATGAAACAGAAAAACATGTTGAGTCCCTTGAAAAATACAAAAGAAATAGCGATAACAATGAAATATTCATCATTTCTGAAAACGTGAAATTCAATCTACAAGAAATTTGTTTGATGTTTGCAGCAATGTTGTTATCATATTATGCCGGAAAGGTTAGCGTTTATCTTGAAATTTAGGTGGAAGGTTAGCAGTGATTTATGGAAAATAATAAATATATTACAATATAATAATCATATAATAATAATAATAATAATTAATTAAGATAATGATAATGATAATGAGATAATAAATGGCAGAAGTTTATTTATCATATATTTTATTTGTGGTGGATTAAAATTTTTTTTATTTATTTTATTTTATTTTTTTTTTTTTTTTTTAACATTTATTTCATAAAAATACATATTTTTATAATATATACACATAATATACATAATATAATTATTTACATAAATAAATTTCGGAATCCTGGACTTAAATATTCTCGCTTAATTATTTAACCTTTTTTCTTTCTTTCTTTCTTTTTTTTTGTTCGATAAAAACAAAAAACAATGTCTTAAATCTATATAAAAGCTTTTTTGTTGGACAAAATAAAATGAAAATAATTAAAAATAAATTACAAAATAATTTTGTGTTCTTAATATCGAAATACTAAATTAATTCTTATAAAAATATTTACATAGGGAAATAAAATAAACTTAAATGATTATATAATTAAATGGGAAGGTTTTTTTTATGTACAATAGATTATGAGGAATCATATATACTTTTTTTTTCGTCTTACTGAAATGAATTGTTAAATATATTTTACATGATTTTTATGCAATCATTGAAATCTTAAATGTCGAATCCTGTGCTACTTGAAACAATCTTAAATCATAATTTTCTTTTCCAACTTCATAAATAATTATCTTTAAAAGAAAAGGGAAGCTAGTATTGACACAATTCCTTTTTAGGAATCAGGTGCAACCCATATTTATCTCTCAAGATTTTAAGTTCTCTTAAAGTCCTCCAACTCAATTTTGCTTGTCCTCCAATTCCCAAAACTTTTAAAGTTCCACTCTTTTTAACAAACTCACTAATTAATTCCATATGAGAATAATTAAAGTTCGAATCATTAATAATCAAGGTGGATAATTGAGGGGTTGCTTCTTCATTATGCAAGTTCAAAAATCTTTTAAGTTGTTGAATGGGCAGGTCACATTCTAATTTTAGATATCTCAGGGTATCGGGTAAATCGTAAGCGTCAATTCGTGGACGTTGAATCATCTTTTTATAGTGATGTTGTTGTTGTTGGCTAATTGAAATGCTCAGATTTTCTAACCTTTTTAATCCATGAAATAACTTAAATAGCCAAGGATTTTCCCACGGATAATAAGAGTCAACAATTTGTAAATCAAGTAAATCCTCACAACATGTCAAGATTGCATGAACCGTTTCGGCTGTGATAACATTTAATCCCAGTTGTTTCAACGAATTCCCAATTTTATCCAGAAAGGCCAAAGTAAGGTCCTGATCATCCGAACCCAGTTGTAACCTGGTTAAATTTGGAAATTCACCACTCAATAGGATTTTACAAGAGGTTGAACCCAAACCAGAACAATACCAAATTTTCAAATAATTTAAATTTTTAAATTTCGCCAATGAACTTAAAGAACATTCGGTGAAATGAACATTCTCGAATTTGACGATGGTCAGGGTTTCGGTCTTTGAAAGTAAGGATGGCATTAAATCTTCAACGCAATGATGTCCAGTTATGCCAAACTCCTCTAAACATGACTGTTCCTTAATGATGTTCCCAATTGATTGAATGATGTTAAATTTATATTCAAAGGTGGAAATTTTAATTTCCATTGACGTGATCCTGGTACAAAATTTTGGCATGATCCCGAGGAAATTATTTAAATTATCACTGATGGGTTTCTCACAATCAATTTGAAATTTGGTGAGATTCGATAAGATGATTATAGATTGAGTTCTAGACGAGGTTAGAATGTCTGGAATATCTAACCGACGAAAGTGTTGATCGATCTTGAAGGATCTTAAATTTCCGGCCTGACTTATAAAAAGTTTATAAATTGACGAAGATAAATAATAGATGATCTCCTCCTTAAAATCGATGTTATGATCTCTATTATGCCATTCACGAAGGAAAAATGAAACGCCCAATTCCAATCGTTTATAAGAAAATTCTTCCAGGAATGAAGTGTAATCGAATAAAGGTTTTACGGGAATTGAAAGGGACATGTTATAATGCTTTAAATGAGAATTCAAGAAATTCAATTCATTATGATCGAGACAAGCAAGGTACATTCTTATCAATTTAAAATAATCTTTGGAAGATTCTAAACCTTTAAATGGATTCGACCATAACAAAGGTAAAACATTTTTACACCAATATTTATTTACGAGAAGGCAAGAAAACAATTCTTCTTTTGAATCAACATGTGAAAAGATTCGTTTCATACATCCCGATGGTAAACTTGGAGTAGGATTCTTTGAAGAGTTGGAAGGCTTACTCTTCAACAATTTGACTAACGTGTCAAAGCAATAACAATATGGCATCCTTTTTTTTTTTTTTCTTTTTTTTTTTTTTAAAGAAAAAAAAAAAAAAAAAATGTTGTATCCTTTGGTCGGTTGTACGATAATATTTTTTGATAAAAGGTGAAATATTTATACGATCCGAGGTGGTACGAAGATTGTTCGTCATCTGTTGTTTGTTCCATGCAAAGGTTTTGTTAAAAATATTAAAAAAAAATCATTCAAACAATAATCATTATAACCATTGTTTTCGATCATGTATTCCACTTAAAAATAGAACGGTTTGTTGCAGATCATGTTGGAAGTGCGCATTCAGTGTGTTATTTGGTTATGATTCACTTTTTTAGTATTTTATTGAACCAAATTTCTATGTTGTAGCATCATGAGAATCGCCTTTTAATTGATTGCCATTCACATTGCAAAAATTTAAATTATTTTTTCTTTCTTTTTTTTTTTTTTTACAATTTCCTTTGCATGACAAATTGTACGGAAAAGGTAAAATATTTAGATAATGAATGTATTAAATTGGTATAAATCTAACAATACAAATTCCAAAAAAATACTATGGATTTTGTTCTCTATCCATTGTATTATAGAAAAGGTATATATATATTTTTTTTTATGGTGACAAATACAACACCAGCCACCACGGGTTGACCTTTTTTGTGGATCAGATCTTTTTTTTTTGTCACACTGATCGATCTAAAAAAAATGCCAAAATTTGTTTCAACAAAAGCTATTGTCCGTAATATGGTACAACTGCGCGTTTAACATAAATGATATGTGTGAATGGTATAAAAGGTTCCGTTCAAAATTTCAAAATAAATGGTTTTGAATTCGAAATGATCAAAAAGATCAGGAAAAATAAATAAATAAATAAATAAGGACTTTTATCATCGATTTATACAATTTCTTTTTTATAAAATTTTTTTAAATTTTTTATGATGCGAACGAATATCAAATATCAAAATTATACATATAAAAAATTTATGAACGAGATATATTGGTGTCTTATTTTCGACAAATGGTTCCATCGATAACGGAATGGTTCCAAATGTGGGATGAGGTGCCGATGTCATAAAGATTTTACATTCTGGAAAGGAATTTGCTTACGTAAATGTGGTTAGTGTTGGAATTATCCAAATTAGCAAAATAGGAAAGTTAGAAAGTGACATTGTCCATCAGGAGTTTGGATTTTCAAATGTTTCAAATCATAAAGTATTGTGTATAAAAATGTATAAAATGATAAAAAATGAGCGGTGAACATATCTTTTTCTTTTCGTTTACATGCTTTTAGCGCTCTCAATTATAAATGATTAAATGAATCTTTATAAATTTTTTTACTTACTATTTCCCTTATTGAAATTTATAATATTACAAGCAGGACTTGTTGGGAGCGCTAATACATTTGATGATTCCAATGATATGTCCATTAATGATAAACATGAATTGCATAAGAACTCTACAGGTTTACCAATTCCTACCACTAGTTCTTTTGACCCGATGAACGTTGATAAATGTGCAAAATTTGGTGAAATAACAAATTGCCCACAAGAAGAACCATATTGCTTTGTGGACGGGAACATACTCGAATGCGGATTGACAAGTCGAATGGGTTGGAGAATTAGTCCTTTAGACGGGTTGATTTTGAATAATGGTCAAAATCCTAATCCAAATTGTAATTTATTTAACCCACCAGATCAACTTGGTATCAAGGAATTAATATTTAAGCTGTTGAGTGAGAGTGAGTTTGGTTTGGGGTTTAAGGATCGTGAACCCGCCGCTTGGTATAATTCATTTGATTACCTTGGAAATTGTCCTTTAAGAACTCAATTTTGCGATGAAGACCTTTTAATTTGTAAAAATTTATTCGATCCTGGAAATAAATGTAATTCGTCTAACCAATGTTTCACTCATCTTTGTGGGAAACGTGACGTGAATGTTCCTGAAGACATCACCGAAAGAATCTGTGTTGATAACACAGACTTAAATGATGAAGGGAAGGAGATTATGAAGAGATATAAATCGTTATTGATCATCGTATCACTTTCTATTGGGTTCACTATGCTCATCATAGTGGTAACAATACTCTTCATCGGTGCTTATAAGAAGAAGATTAAAATACCTGTTGATAATAGTGAACCCATTAACTCACCACTTTCATCTGACGGACCCACTAATTCACAGCCCGGATTCGTCGCAAAACATTTATCTGTTTTAAATTCAAGATTTTCGTTTTATAGATCTCGTCCTTCCTCTAAACTCACCGTCGATGGTAGAAGGGAAACATTTTCTTCCGATAATCTCTCTGTTTTATTACCTCCTCCCCCTACAATAACTAATGATGTCTCTTTATATAATAATCCCTATACTAATAACGATCATTATTCGGATAGAAATGTGTCCCAACCTCCCGTTAGAGATTCCTTCGATATTTATCTTTCCCCAAACCAGACTGTGTAAATTGTTTTACTTTTTTTTTTTTTTTTTATTTATTTATTTCTTTATTACACGATAATTCATTTTATAAATATTATTAAATGTATTAATTAAAACACGCTCGACTGAATTGTAATTTAAAAAAACTCATAGTCCATTCACGTCATTTTACAAGTAGACTAGCGAACTGGGATAGATATAATTTTTTTTTTTTTTTTTAGTATTAAAAAATCATTTCTGGTCGGGTTTAAAAAACAAAAATATCACATCACATCAATTTTTATGGCTCAGCTTTATTTTTTTTCTGCAAAAAAAAACAGGACGCAGAAATATTTTTACATCCCATCATGCAATTTATGCAATTTGCATTACGCATGATATTACTAAAAAAAGCCCTATTTAAATGAACTTCCGAAAACAGGCCCGCCGATTCCTCCATCTTGACGAGTGTAAATCTCATCATCCTTGTCTACGCCCCCAAAGAATACCATCAATACTAATTGCGACACATTTTAGGTTACCATCCCACTCGAACCAGGTTCCATTACGAAATTGAAAAATCTCGTCGTCGTCATTCACGCCGATCACGAATGACGCGTTGCCAGTGTAAATCTGTTTAAGCCTACCACAAATTTCTTCCCTATTTCGAAAAGGAAGTAAATAAGGGAAAAAGGAAGGGTAAACGAATGATAGATGATTCATACCAATACACGCCGTTCCATCTATGAACATTCCTACTTCTGCTAACACCCCATACAGTGCCATCGGAAGCTACGGAAACATTAATCAAGGATCCTGGCACTAATTTTTTAAGAATGACTCATGAACAACTTTTCTAATAAAGGTAGCAACAATGTATTTACACTTACCTTGGACCCAATCATCGTCAGATCGGTAAAAAACATTATCATAACGATCGATACCCCAAACGTTGTTCTTGTCTCCAACTAACGAAATAAATAAATGAACATTTGGTAATTAAGGAACAAGGATATCTCGTAAAAGTCACAAATTTATATAATACCGGATATTTGAATCAGTGATCCATCGACTTTTTCCCTTTTTATAATAGAGAGTTAATATCAAAGTAGGAGGAATACTAACATGATAGAAAACTTACCATGTATTATTAACTCGAGTGAAGATCTCTTCATCACGATTGACAATCCAAACTGTCCCATCACTACCGACCCCGACATTGAAAGCATTACCTTCAATTTGATGCCATTCTTTATGATGGAATTGATAAATCTATTTCAATACCAAAATGGAAATATTATTTACAGGAGAAACGACATGTGAAATATAAACGGTAGTTGCATTACATTATCTCGTGAATCGACACCCCAAACATTATTACCACGACCGACAGCCAGTTGTGTAAGTGTACCGTTGATTTTTTTCCAAGACATTTTGAAATTTTTTTTGAGGAAAAAAAAATATTTTTAATCTGGCAAGAAGCGGCGTAAATAATTAATTATTCATTAAAAAGGGGGGGGGGGGGTAATATTTTAGGGTAAACTTATTTTTGTTTTAAAGTTTTCGATCTGAGCTTATCCTTTAACTATCGATTGGTATTTATGGGACCAGATGTTAAACGGACCTAAATGCGTGGGAATTCGAGATTATGATCTTTCTCCCTGCACCTCAGCACGAGATTACGAGGTAATTGAGAATGCAGGGTTGGACTCACACTAGTCCCAAAAGACTGATTCGGACAAATTATTAAAATTGTTAAAAAACAAATCTACATATGGATAAAAAATTGAAATCACAAGTTAAAGCTACCATGAAACTTATCTAAGTGATTATAAACTGTCGCCTATGAATTTCATGAGATAATAATTAATAATGTGAAAATTCTCTCTTTGTCACTTTTTTATATGATCTTTTCTACAAATGTTTTGATGAAACCAACCTTTTAAACACGATGTTGCCTTAGCCGTCTCCTATAACCTGTTTTTTAATCGATCAAATGTTTATTCTTTTTGATTTAATACACAAATTATCCCTAGCGATTTTATCTTAAATTGGAAATCCCTGTTTATTAGTATCATATACATTACTATTATTATTGTTACATAATGTATAAAGCAAATCCAGTTAATCCTCTTTTGCAAAATGTTTTTATTTTGAATCTAAGATCATGCGATTCAATGATTAAAAAGTCCGATCCTATGATCCTGTTGATCTGTCCCAAAAATAAGACCGACTAATTGTAACAGTTAAATCAATAAAAAAAATTTTTTTTAAAAATTTTAATTTTAAAGTTTAAATCTAAAAGAATGGCAACATACGAAAAGAATCGAAAAAGAGTTGAATGATGCAAAAAGAGAGTATGAGAAGGCGGAGGTGAAGTTGAAGAAATGTGAAGAAGGAAATATAAGGAGGAGAATTTGGAGGAGTGGGAAAAAGAGTTGTTTGAGGGGAACTCGAGTAAAGCAAAGAAGACGGAGTTGGAAGGACGAATTAACAGGTTGTACAAGGAAAAAGAAGTATTGGAAACAAATGTGAACGATTGGAAAGACCAAGTGAAAGAGTGGGGAGAAGCACTAAGAAAATTTGGAGAAAAAGAAGGTAATGAACAAATTGCGTAAAAAATATACAAAAAATTATTTTCCGTTCATTCCATTTTGTTTATTTATTTGTTTGAGTGACATATATAATTTTGTTTTGAAATTTTTACTAACCTGTGTTTTTTTTTTATTTTCTTTTTCTCTATCAATAATCTATTGAAATATATATTTCTTAATGTCCATTACCTTCTATCTATTTTACATATGCATTTTTTATTCTTAACAGGAGGAAATCGTTCAATGAAAAAAGGTATACATTATTTTCAATATTTTAGTTTATTATATAATTTTATTTTTCTAACATTTTAATATCTTGTCATTCAAAAAGAAATGTCTTGATTACTATATTTTGCATTTTAGTATTATCCATCCGATATTTTCATGAATTATATATATGTATTTACAATTAATCGGTTTGTTTAACATTAATAATTCTTATAATATATATATTTATTTTTTCATCATTTTTACCCATTTATTTCCAAATATATGACAGGAATTTCTGAAACTAAATTTCAAAATTATAAGCTTGCATCAATTTTAATTGTTTTGACATTTGCATTTATCTAAGCTTATAATATCATCTATTACAGTTAGTACATTTATGGCTGATATTCTCTAGAATGTTGAAATATTCTCAAAGGAAGATTCTCAATATTTTAAAGAATGATATTATTAGTCACAATTATATGAAAATATTAGAGAATATATTCGTTCTTGTGATAGTTGTCAAAGAAGAGGCATACCAAAAAAAACATGAGGAATTACACCCTATACCAGTTCAAGCATCTTTTTATCAAATTGGTATAGATTTTGTTGGACCCTTACAAATAATATCAAATGGAAACAAATGTATTATTGTAGCTGTTGATTATTTTACCAAGTGGCCTGAAGCCAAAGCTATTTCTGAAGTTACTGCAGAACAGGTTGCTCTATTTATTTATGAAAATATAATCTGTCATCATGGATATTCTACAAAGATCCTTTCTGATAGAGGAACTTATTTCAACAATCAGATGATCAAAGAATTGATAGATAAATTCAAGATTAAACATTTATTATCAACACCTTATCATTCTCAAACAAATGGTTTAGTAGAATGATTTAATTGTACCTTGTGTGAATCTTTAGCAAAAACTGCACAAAATCTAAATAATTGGGAATTACAAATTGCATTAACTTAATTTGCATATTATACAAGCAAACATCTGTTACAAAAATATCTTCTTTTTATTTTATACATGAGAGAGATGCAATATTATTTCTAAACAATCTTGATGATCAAAATATCACATTATTAAAACATTTGTAAAATTTGATTGATCAATTATCACAAATTAGAAAAATTGCTAGAAATCGTATTGCAATTGCATAACGTAATCAAAAGAATCATTACAATAAACAAATTAATCATCTTTATCAATTTGAATTGGAGATAAAGTTCTTTATTATAATGCAACTAAAGATAAACAATGGTTTAGCAAATTAAACCCAAAATGAAAAGGATCATTTTATATCTATCAAGTTTTAATAAATGGATTTTATAAGATATAAGAAATAAATAGAAGAGTATTACATATATCTGCAATTAGAAACTTATTAAAACCTTATCATGATCATTAAAACTGAAAGCCTTAAATTATTATATAAAGGATTAAAATCCTTTAAAATTTTCACAAAATTTTTAACATAATCTTATTTTAAAAAATTAAAGATGATCTAATGACTGTTAATATTCTAACAAATACTAATATCTCTCCACTTTATATGAATAATAATTCAATTGTATAAAAAGTCAAAATAACTTACAGAGTTTTATATGAGTTACCAGGTTAAAGAATAGAGTGTTAGCTCTAATTAATATATTTTATCTAAGATAAGTAATAGAAACAGAAACTTTAGGTTTAGTTGAACGAATCCAGTATCGGAATCAAATGATCCTATACTATTAACAGACCTCTAAATGAACTTATTATCTTTTTAAAACTCTAAAAATCATACAAATTGGATATACTAAGAAAATAACTTTTAGAACAATTTATATCTCAAATCTTAGAAGTTTAAGGACTTAATTAACAAAACGTATGAAATTTTGTAAAAGCTACAAATTTAGAGAAGAAAATTAATACCATATGAAATCAATTTTACTGTATTATAAAGATTGACATATGATTAATATTATTAATACTGTTAACATTTTTAATTTATTTAACATTTTTATATTATTTATTTTTATCTTATTATTTATTTTTATTATTTATTAAATTATTACTATAATCAAATTATATTTTATTTTTTACATTTATTTTAACATTGTAAGGTCAAAAATTCATAGAAATGAAATCACGTGATATTCTAATAAATAATTAAAAACATTCAATTAAATAAAAAATTAACAGATAAATATTTAACTAAAAACTAAAATATGGAATACAGATAAATTACTTATCGAAGAAAAAGGATAAAACAATTACCAAATGTTAAATAACTTCTAAATAAAAATAAACAAAAGAAATTTCAAAAAGAAAATATGATATCATAAATTATATCATTAATAAAAGTAACAGAATGTTTAGATTAGAAATAATGGAATTAATAGAATAATTAAATTGAAAATAATAGAAATGCCAGATTAATTAAAATAAAAAAATTAGAGATATTAGAAAACAAAAATAAAAAATAATAATAATAACAGAAACTAAAAAAACATTTTACAGAAATTATGGAAATATAATAAAAAAAAATAGGAAATTACAGAAAACCTAGAAATAGAAATTAGAAAATTTTAGAAACTACAAAAATAGAAAATCAAGAAATTATAGGATTTACAGAAATGATCTACATAAATTTTATATAATTATAATAGAATTTCTTTATAAAAAAATGTAAGAAAAAGAAAAACTCTTTCTGCTAATCACTAAAAATACCCAAAAAAATTCAAAAATCTAATAACCGCGATCGCTCTGTATCTCCAGTTAAAGAAAAACTACCATTACAAAAAAGACAGAATATCACTCAAACAACTTAACAAGAAGCTGTCGCTGAAAGTTATAATATTGCCAACCTCCTATTATTACTATGAAAGTTAACCAAACACCCGATTCTACACCTTTGCTTCTTGATAAAGGAAAAACTAAAGAACTGATACAGTTATTGGAACTACAACCAACAATAAAATAGATAAAATGAATGTTAACAGTCCTTCTGATGTGTCTAAAAATATCATTGACACTAACATAGTAGCTTTTGCTATGCCACTCCTTAATGCTAAAAAATTTTTCACGTATTTTTTGCTCAAAAAATACTCTAGAGCTAACCTCCAACAGAAGATTACTAGAATCACAAACAAATATTGTTTCAACTATGCTTCCTTTGCTGAGTCACACGTGAAAAATTTCCTCATAATCCTTTAATCAACATTCTCAAGATTGCCTTTTTAGACTCTAACGAACGTAACGATCTTTGTAAAATGCAGATTCCTAATACAGATAAAACCACATTTTTACCTTGATTATATAAAAATTGCATCCTTTCACATCTGTACAATCGATCACAGTAACTGATATCCTGTTAGATTTTATAGTTACATAAATAAAATTTTTTTCCCATTACAGTAACATTGTATGTTACACTATGAAAATTAGAAACTTATAGCAATGCGCTACTATCACATTTAACAATACAGCCAAATTTGACCTTCTTCAAGTATTTGATGAATTGCTTATTATTAACAACTCTGTTCATATTTATATATATGATCAGAATAGAAAAGAAATTCAAGATTATTTTAAATTCTCAAAAAAACTAACTAATCTTTCACAAGAAACCACAGTACATAATCTCTTTGACATTAGTAAGATAGTCGACACTACAGTTTGAATCATTTCACGAGCAAGTTTAAACTATAATTATTTGCAATATGCATACTTTACTTTCGTAATGCTGATGAAGCTAATACTGCAATTACGACTGATAAACTTACGCTTAACAATAAAAAATTCGAATAGACTGATGTGAAAACTAAAATATATACTATTTGCTTTTTATTACACTACAACGTGACTTTATGTTCCAGAAAACGTAATACTCTAAAAGACAAAAATACTCAACACCTATATCAAAGGTTTCAACTAACTCAATTTAATGGATATACTGCACCTAAGAAACTCTGTAATACTATTAGAGATAATATCACTTTTGCTGATGCTGCTAATTCCTTGAGCTTTAATGTCAGACATTTACAAACTCAAAATAAACGATCTTTTCCCTCCCCTCCTTTACTAAAGAAGTCTAATAATATTAGTAAAGCTACTAACAAACCATCTGTCCTAAGATAGAAGGATGAACCAATGGATGATGATACTATTTTTGACAATACAATGTATCTTACTTTAAATATTAAAAATAGAACAGCAGCAGGTAAATCAATGCACAATCCTGTTTTTAAGAAATTCATCATATCTCAACTTGAATCCATTTTTAATACTCTTGCTGACTTTTGTTCTGCCTTTAAATTTTCGCAATCTCGCCTTGAAGTGGTTGAAAAGGTACTGAACATTAAAGTTATAATCCCTTAAGAAGCTGAATCATTTAACAATACACTCCCAGATATTACTACTGAAGTAGACATGAAATTTCCGTTTATCAATACATCTCTCTGTACTATTCACTTATAGACTAAATACAATGAACAACTCATTGCTATATGCCAAAAATAACAATAAAGAATCTCTGAATTCATTCTAATACTTAACAAGCTGCTCAAAACTTGTCAAGACTTCCAAATGATACTCATTAACAAAAATCTTATCAGTCAATACGACATACAAGTTTTTGACCCATTAAGTAAAGAATTTGATAAAATAACAAAATGCTGCATTAGCAGCTTCCACAATAAATATAACATTTATGATGAACACTGTCCCTACTGATATTTCAATAGAACCTAATAATACCTTTCACCTTTACAAAACAAAAAAATTTTCTATAGCCTCATACAACGTTAGAGGACTTAATGAGCCTACTAAACAAAACATTTTTTTTTACTTTACGAAACATATCATTATAATATACTGGCCCTATAAGAAACAAATTTTAAATATAACAATACTTCAATTTTTAATTGATCATTCTCAAATTTTTTGACAATATTTAGTAAAAACTGTGATAGTCAGTCTTGTGAATTTGGAATTAGTTTATCTTTTAGTCCTCAATTCTCTAAAGATATTTTTATACATGAATCTAAACTCAATAAAGTTATTTATGCAAAGTTACAATTCTCTGACAAATAAAAGTTATTGTTATTAACGCATACGTTCCCTCAGGAAAGTCTAAAAAAAAAATTACTAAACAAATTCTAATATATATTAAACACCTTCTTGACGACGTCATAAAAAATGATTACTATATTATCCTTCTTGGAGATTTTAATATAAATATAGACCAATTGCAAAATAATTTGCCTCATACTATTTCATTTATCAATTCATTGAATCATTATAACCTTTTTGATTCCTTTACCATTTTACATGATAATAATCGTTCACAATTTATTACCTTTTATTGCAATCAATTGTTATCAAGAATTGATTATATTTGAATGACACCTGAACTGATACTTATTATGCTCAAAGCAGAAGTACTACCTATTAACTCACATATTACTGATCATTATATCGCTACTACTAAATGTTCTAACTTTTTACAAATTAATTTCAATAGTCACAATTGTCTTACTAAATCTTCTTTTAATTTTAACAAAATGGATACAAAGAAATGAACACAATTCAGAAACAAATTAGATCACACCATTAATAGTTGTGCTCTAAGAAATATTTCAGCCTATACAACATGGTCTCAATCCACTTTGAACAAATATTAGGATTTGTTTAAGATACCTTAATTTTGACTGCAAACAAATATATACCTGTCAGTAAATATAAAGTTCGTCAACTGTTTAAATAACCTATAGCCTTATTCAATTTATATACGAATATAAGAACACTACAGAAATTTTTTAAAATTTCATACAAATGTCTCAAAGATAATATTATCTCTCTCAAATAGTTTAACCTTTATGAAAAATTTCTAGAAATTGCTCATAATTGTTCTCTATACTGTGTCTTAATAGGGCCCTTTTTTAATAATGTTTACATTAGATCAGTTATACTCGATATACTTTCTTTATAAATGAAGGCTAAACTCAAAAACATGATTTCAAGCTTGCTAGTATATAACAGACTCTATAGGATAGAATTGATGATTACAAATCTGATCCAAAAAAATGATAGACTCTGTTTTAAATAAAAAAAGAAAACTCATTATCTTAGATAGATGTCTCGATAATATACGTATCTCACTTAATCTACTCATAGACGAAATAGATGTTCGCAGAGAAGTTGCCCATCACTTTTAACAAGTAACTGGTACAATTTACAAAGATAAAGCTATCCCAGATTAATAGACATCAACTTATTAACCTATACCTGATATTGATTTATTGATTTATAACTATCTTACTTCATTACTGATAGCGGACAAATGGTATAGAGTCATCAATCAACTTCTAAATAATAAGGCTCCTGGTCCCTCAAAGATATCCAATAAAATACTCAAACATCTTGATCCTGTAGGAAAAAAAGTCTTGTGGTATATTATTAGTAAATGTCTTCAGATCTTTTCGATTCCTTCAAGATAAAATATAGCTTATGTATACTCCATTTATAAATTAAAACTATGGTAATTTAATTTAAATAACACTAAACCTATAACATTATTAGAATGTTCAAAAAAAGCTTTCACAAAACTTTTGAACGTTAGATTGGCTTCTTTTTTTATAAAACACAATATACTAAAAGGATTCAATTTTGCTGAGCTTCCTTTTAAATTAACGTTTGACCCCATTCATATAATTAATCATGTCAAACAAGATGCCTTATTTAACAACCAAAAACTTTGAATGCTTCTTCAAGATATATCTAAAGCCTATGATTGTGTTAATGTCTTCACATTTGTAAAAGCTCTAAAACGTCTCAAAATCTCATAAACATTTATTCAGATCATTATTAGGATTTTTATACCCCATTTTAATCAAATTTTCATAGCATATGGAAATACTGATATATATTTAGTTTACTCAGGGATCGATCAAGGGGAAATAATTTCATCGCTTTTATAATGCATCTATTATAATCCACTTTTATATAAAATTAATGACTCACCATATAGTTATAATATAAATATACAATGGCGTCCTAATGTCCGTTCTATCCAAACCACATCTCAACAATGTAAAATTTCTGCTTTGATATTTATGGATAACACTTTGTGGGTGGCTAAATCCAGAGAGAATTTGTCATATATCACTTCAATTACTAATAGTTTTTTTAATTTCAATGATATCTAAGTTAATTGGTCAAAATCAGAACTATTAGTTAATACTTATCAATTACAACTTTTTACTATCTGACGTAATCAATAATATTATGAACTGATCTCTTATCACCCAAATAATAATATTAGATATCTAGGTGTTTGAATATTTTTACGATCTAATAATAACTTTATTGTGCAATAACTACATGCTGAAATTAAAAATGCCGTCACCATTATGAAAAACAAAAAGTTAACTAATTCATAAATAATATATATATACAACACAGTAATACTCTCACGCATTGAATATAGATCTCAACTTATACTTCCGTCAGAAGCTCAATGCAAAATATTAACAGCCACATTCATTGCATTTTTGAAAAGAAAGCTAAAACTCTTACGAGTTACATCTTCTGATCTGTTTAACTTATATTATTTTTACAATATCATCCTATTACGACAATAATTTCTTCAATATTTCAGTTCAGCGCTCTTGCAAATGACTAATGAAACTGGTATTTTGAGACTTACTTTTCTTATAAAAATCAAACAACTACAAATCAAAAAATAGTTACACAAAAGTCTCTTAATATTTTAGTCCTACGACACAACACAGAAAAATTATGATTAGTTTCTGTCTACTCTAAGTAATATGAAATAGTTGAACATATCATTGAATGTCCTTTTTATATTTTACCAAACTATAGCAGGCGGTATACATACTATCCATGAAATTATTCCAATTAATTATAGATCTGTCATTAGAGACCTTCATCAATGCTCAGTTCTTTATGTAGAATAATTATTTAACTATTATGGTAGCTATATGTTAACGTACAGTAATCTCTGTACTATTACTAACTCTAAAAAAAGACTTTACATGACTTCCAATTGGTTCACAACTATTAAAAACCTGCCATTAATCAATAAGCATAGAATGCTTCTACTAATAAATAATTTTAAACATAACCATTTTATGATTATATTACTCGATCACTCAAACCTAAAATTGGAACCTATAACTATATTGTTAGATAGGATTACACAACTAAATCATTCATCTCAGGACGTCTTACCTACATTGATGATAATATTGTATATATCAAACATTTCTTACTATTAGTAGGCCCTCATCACTATACTGTATTCAAAGATTGTGATTGTTGTTCTATATACTAAGAAGATGCAAAGAAATTGGGATCTGGTTTTTATAAGTATTTTCTTACATTACCTCGCAATTTTTATACCTCAATTCTAATTAAATTCAAGGATAAATACGTAGATGTCCTTCACACAGTTCTTTTGATTAGAGCTTTATATGAACTTACGCTTACTAAATTTTTTTCTCATTTTAATTCTTTATTTGTAATCACTCCTCAAATTTTTGTCCCACAATTACCTATTAATTTACTGGATAAATATGTTTTTCCACTTTTCAATATACAATTACAAAATTTTACTCAACAATTTATTAATGCTACTACTTTAGAATTTTATACAGATGGTTCCCTTTGAGACCTTAACACCTCATCTATCAAAATGAGCCTGGCATAGTTACAAACTCATCACAATTCACTAATGTGTTTCTTTGTCATACCCTTTACTACTAGTTTTTCATCATCTGTGCTTCCTGAATTCACAGCTGTTTTCTCAGCTTTAATCACTGTGCTACCTCACTGTAAAGTAAAAATTTACACTGACTCAGCAGTTATCATATCTCAATTTAACAAATTTAAAAACCTCCTCTACCTCTTACCTACCTTCTGACCATTTCTTAAAATTAACAATTACACAAATTGGTCTTGCCTTTTTGATGTCATATTATAAAACATCTTAGATGTTTATCTAATTAAAGTTAAAATACATTCTAATAACTTTTACAATAACAAAGTTGATGAGTTAGTAAGAAATTGCCATCAGTTTTCAGCTTTACAACTTCTCACTTCTAACTCTAACAAAACTTTTATAGTATTTTATGACTTATACATATCGATCCATATACGTCAATTCATTAAAGAATTACACAGAGAATCTTCAATCTTGAACTTAAGTAACTTAGAAATTCTCTCAAAAAGCGTTATAGTTGTTCATCCTCACTAGATCACCACTTCATTCTCGCTCAATGATAATATTACTGTAGGGTATACTTCTTATGTTACCTTAGCAATCAAAAAATCTAAATACTAATTAATATTAGAAATGCTTTCACACTAGAAATATTGAAGATTAAATATCTAACATTCTATCCATTATCTTTTTTATGTCCTCGATATGAAGCAGCTGATGAAGATTTTTATTATATCTGAATATGCCTAACCATTAACTATAAAATAAAAATAATTATAATCAACTCCAAAGATCACTTAAATTTATTACTAATGCAAATGACATTGAAATAGAGCAATTATCTTATTAGCAGCTTTGTATTTACAACTCAACCTCCTATTTCACATTCATAAAAAGAATAGTTTCCTTACAACTATATCACTTCATTCATAACAAACTTCATTCAGTACAACTAACTAATGCAGCTTGTTTTTCATTTATGTATCTCATCTATGAACAAACTTAACAAATTTGAACAGACAGATACATCATACAAAAAGAGCTAGAAACTTCTGCAAATATTATCATAGAAGAAAAAAAGAAATATTTTAGAATCTCAGATTATAACCTCTCTTTCAGATTTACTCACAATATCTTTAGATCAAATCCTATCGTTACCATAGTACGCTTAGGTTCACATTAGTCAAATTTTTAGTGTAGTAGTGACTATGTCTTCTTTTTTCTTATTCATTTATTTTTCTAAAAAGTGATATGTTTAGCTTAGGTTAGATTTGATTTTTGGGAAGTGTAAGGTCAGTCTTCTTTAAAAATATAGTTTTTAGACAAAATTTCATTTTTTTCTTGTGATTTGTTTTTATTTTGTTTTATTTTTTAGTTCATCTATAAAATATATAAATTTTTACTTTTATTATAATAAAGAACTAGTGAAACTACCGCACTTTAAAAAAAAAATTCATGAAAAATGTAAGAAAAAAACTCTTTCTGTTGATCTAACAATTCACCAAAAATGCTAAAAAAACAAAAGAAAAAACAACAACTGCAGTCGCTTTGCATCACTAGTTATTAATAAATAACTAATAAAAAAACAAAATATAACCAAACTTTAGATAATGATCTCACTGTAAAATATCCAAATATTCCTATTACATCTGTCTTCTAAAAGACATAAGTACAATAGAAATTGACCCTACTGAGAAAAGTTCATCCAATAACCTTGAATAAGGAAAAAGTCCTAAAATTATTATATCAATATCAGAAACAACTACACTAAATCTAACTATAAGTATCGATAAGTCCTTTAATGCGTCAGAAAATATTTTAAACTCTTTAACCCTTGGTTTTAAAATACCTTCAACTCAGATTATCAAATTTTTTGCATATATTCTAATGAAAAAATTTCCTGAACCGAACCCTCAAATAAAGATCTCAAAGATCACTGATCTATACTATAACAAATATAACTTGTTCGTCAATGTCACAAGAGAAAAACACTCTATCGATTAAAACTAAGCAATCATAAAGTTGCCTTTGTAGACAAATCTGAACATGATACTTTTTGCAACTTCAAATTTTTTGATATAGATAACATTATGTTTTAACTAAAGATGACGCTATAACTAGTTGCAACTCAATTTTTATTAATGTTGCAACTAGTTGCAACTCTGTAATACTTATTTGTTACCAGTTGCAATCAGTTGCAGCATCATCTTTAGTTTCAACCATTAGACATAAAAAAATCTGCCTCTTACATACTTGATCAGTCGATTATGGTTACAGAAATTCTTCTAGACACTATAGAAATTAGATTACACAAATTATTTTCTAGATTTGAAAATATCATCCATTTCACTATGAAACTAAAAATCTCTGGCAAAGGGTTACAATTACTTTCGATAAGAAAGCCAACTTTAAAAAACTAAAAAAAGAAGACAAAATTTACCTTTTAAATGATATAATCCATTAATATTCTTGCAATCTTTTCAAAACTGATATTCAAGCTCGCTCTGCATTTTTAGCTAAGCTTACTAACCTTTCTCATAATATTACATCACATGACCTTTAAAACATCAGAAACATAGTCTTTATTACTTCTTAGATTATTTTTAGAGCTCACTTCAATTATAATATTTACAGCATGCATTTTTCTATTTCTCAACAAAGAAGATACTCAGGCTACTATAAATATAAGAATTTAAAATTGAATTACAAAAAACTTGAATAGACTGACCTAAAAGTTAAACTTTATGCTATTTATTCATCAGCATATCATAATGCTTCTTTTTATCTTAAGCATTATTAGACTCCTAAATAGAGTTCTGAATAAGTCGAGTTGAATCGAGTTTAAAGATCAACTTTATTTGACTCATTTTTTTCAAGTCAAGTTGAGTCAAATTTATTTTATAAAATCTTTCAACTCAATTTGATTCGAGTTATATAAATTTTAAACTCAACTCAATTTAACTCAACTCGAGTTTAACTTGACTCAATTTTGATTTGAATTTATTTGAGTTGAATCAAATTCAAATCAAGTTTTGAGTCAAATTTAAATTAATTTATAAATATTTAAATATAAAAAATTTATTTTAAATTA